>OY829538.1:58987038-59232636 GCA_963691705.1 Viola odorata | reverse complement strand
GTCGTCCCGCAATTCTTCTAACTCCTGGATTGCAAGCGTCGGTTCTGGCCAGCTTGCCCTAGATCCGTGTTCACTTTCCGAATGACCCAAAACGCCTTGTGCTCTATCTCAACAGGAGATGGCACGACTTGCCGTATACGAGTCTGTACGGTGTCATACCAATCGGGGTCTTGAAAGTTGTCCTGCATTGTCCAACTTCAAACTCCAATCCTTTCGGGACTAGCTGACTGTTTTTTCTAGGATAGACTTGATCTCACGGTTGGATGCTTCAGCCTGCTTATTTGTTTGAGGGTGATAAGCTGTAGAGGTTCTGTGATGGACCCCATACTTGGTCAGAAGAGGTCACGACACGGTTGCAGAAATGGGTACCCCGATCACTAATGAGGGCACGAGGCATACCAAACCTATTGAAGTTATGAGAGCGTAGGAAGTTCACTACCACCTTTGAGTCATCTGTCTGGGTTGCCTTGGCCTCGACCTACTTTGAAACATAATCAACGGTGAGAAGTATGTAGATGTTGCCAAAGGAATTGGGGAACGGGCCCATGAAATCTATACCCCAGATATCAAATATTTCGCATGGAATGATACTGGTTAGAGGCATCTAGTTCCTAGCCCCGATATTTCCTGTAGCTTGACATCGAGGGCATGAAGCGCAATACATGTAGCTGTCTTTGAAAATAGTTGGCCAATAAAGACCAGCCTCAAGGACTTTCATTGCTGTTTTCTTTGATGCAAAATGGCCACCTTCTGTCGAGGAGTGGCAGAACCTCAAGATCGAGGGCACTTCATCCATTGTGACGCACCTCCTGATGAGTTGATCAGAGCAATGCTTCCAAAGATAGGGGTTGTCCCATATATAGTACTTTGATTTCTTTTGGATACGCTGTCTCGAGGATGGTGAGGAATCGACAGGGAAAGATCCATTGGCGAGGAAATTGGCTATATTCGAGAACCACAGAAAATGAACAGCGTGGGCAAGACATAAGCGTTCATCAGGGAAAGTATCGCGGATAGGCACTCGTGAGTCATCCTCTTGGGCAGGAAGTCTGCTTAAATGATCCGCTACCAGATTTTCTCTTCCTCTTTTATCCTTGATCAGGATGCCAAATTCTTGTAACAACAAGATCCACCGAATTAGTCAAGGCTTTGCATCAGCCTTCGTCAATAAGCATCTAAGGGCCGAATGATCCGAGTATACGAGAACATGAGTGCCCAAGAGGTACTGTCTGAACTTGTCGAGGGCATAGACTACTGCTAAGAGTTCTTTTTCTGTGGTTGTGTAGTTCTGCTGGGCTGGATCCAGTAACTTGGAAGCATAGTAGATGGCGTACGTCTCTTTGTCCTTCTTCTGACCCAAAACGGCGCCAAAGACATGATTGCTAGCATCGCACATGACCTCGAAAGGTAAGGACCAATCGGGGGCACGAATGATTGGAGCGGAGATAAGCCTGTTCTTTAGAGTTTCGAAGGCAACTTGGCAAGCCTCGTCAAAATCAAAGGTAACATCTTTTTGGAGTAGACGACACATGGGTTAGGATTTTGGAGAAGTCCTTGATAAACCGTCTATAAAAGTCGGCATGTCCAAGAAAAGATATCACATCATGAACACAGGCTGGGTAAGGTAAGAATTCAATCACTTCAATCTTGGCTTTGTCAACTTCAATTCCCTTGGCCGAGACAATATGACCCAGAACAAAGCCTCGATCCACCATGAAGTGGCATTTTTCGAAATTCAGGACAAGATTGGTTTCTATGCAATGCTCTAGATACTTCTTCAATTTGGATAGGCATTCCGAGAAAGAATTTCCATAAACAGTGAAGTCATCCATGAAGACCTAGATACCATCCTCGACCAATTCAGAGAAAATGCTCACCATGCATCGCTGAAAGGTGGTGGGAGCATTACACAAGCCGAAGGGCATACACCTGTAAGCAAAGGTGCCGAAAGGGCACGTGAATGTGGTCTTCTCCTGGTCTTCGGGGGCAACTGAGATCTGATGGAAACCGGAGTAACCGTCTAGACAGCAATAGTGCGTCTTGTCCGTGAGACGTTCCAATATTTGGTCGATAAAGGGAAGAGGGAAGTGGTCTTTCCTGGAGGCAGCATTCAAGCGGCGGTAATCGATGCACACACGCCACCCATTCTGGATTCGGGTGGGAATAGATTCGCCATCTTGCCCAATGGTTATGGTGATTCCAGTTTTCTTGGGCACCTTCTGTCGAGGAGTGGCAGAACCTCAAGATCGAGGGCACTTCATCCATTGTGACGCACCTTCTGAAATTTAAATATTAAGATGAACTCCAGTGAGGTGCTTATTGTAATTATCATTGTACTTTTGGGATTTTTTCTCAAAAATTGTAACATGTATAGTAGATAAAACCTGCAATTATTGTTGGTAGAGAATGATTCCAAGTAGAAATAAAACTGAGCTAGATTTATTCATTCACTTTGTCTTATTGATTAAAGCAGATATACATGCTGCAATATTTCCAATCATCTAATTATTTCTAGCTCACCAAAAACAAAGACACATCTAAAGTTACCTCATCAGGAAATACAGATAGAAAACAGAAAATTTGCATCACTTGTTCATGGTGGACTTGTGTGCGTCAATAACTTGCACATCAGTTCTTTGTTCAACCTGCATTAAAGTGAACTTTTGTTAACTTGAATCACAGTTATGAATATAAGATATAAAAAGATAACAACAAAAGTTAGAATCATACCTCGCTCAAAACCAATCTCTGATAACTCATACCATTCGGCTGCTCAAAATTGGCATATGATGTATTTGAAGAACTATATGGCCATATAGGCATCTGCTGAAGTATACTTATGTTAGTTTAATATATAAATACTCTTAAAAAGTTAATTTACATACATACACTTCAAGAGATACCTGACTGGCATGAGATGATGGCATGAAATAGTTACTTCCAGCTGTTAGAGTTGAAGTATTCCTATCTTGTATCTGAGAGGAAAAGAGAAGTTACACCAAAAGAAAGGAAAATTCACCTAAGTACTTAAATAAAAATAACTCAATAGTTTTCTATAATAATTTATTACAACCTGAGTTGTAAAGTGATTGAGTGCTTAAATGCCTTATTTATCATCCTATTTTCCTACTATTTTGGATGATGATACTGCTGATTTTGGCTATTTTCTACTCCTTATTACAGATTACTTGATACGAAGTTGAATTGGAAGAAAGGAAAGGAAAAGCCATGAAAAGAGCTGGTCATGATGGACACCTAAAGAGAGGAGTAGATTATTGCTCAATTAGCCTAAATATTGAAAAGATATGAATAGAGGCAGAATTCGCACTTGATTTATTGCTGGACAATTGTTACAAGTCAAGAAATAAGACCAGCAAGGAAATTCAAAGACATGGGCTTGGGCCCATGATGAGAAGAGAGAGACGCGTACTGGAATTGTGAAAGAATCATACTTTGTAATTAGTTGAAACATAATAATTAGTTTAATAATCATTTAAATCCTATTTTCTAGGAATTTTAGTTGGACTTGGTTTGTTAAATAACCTAGCAGGAAAGAAAGAGAAATCATCTCTTCTTCCTTGGAACATATTCGGCTACTGGTTCTAAGATTTCAATATATTATTCTTTTCTTCTTTATTCTTTGATTTTAATTAATTCATGCATCATAATTGTTTGAATTAATTATGTCTTGTTCTAGCTAAATCATCCATTCTTGGTAAAGGCTCTAGGGTCATGATTCATTTGTTGTGAGATCAAATTAAGCTTCATAAAATCCAAGTTTGTATTTCTATTTTTTATATTTAAATGTCAATTTGTTCATGTTTTGATTAAGAGTAGCTAACTTGATTTTAAATATGAATGATTACATCTTTTCTTAGAAACGTTGGATTCTACATCGTTGATAGGAATCTGTAGGTAACTAATTAGTGTAAGAGCTAATTAGAAAAGGGTAGAATCCAGTTTATAGGAGTAGAAGAAATTCTCTTCTAGATCGGGAAAGGTCTCTCCCCGTGTTTAATCAACCCTTCAATTAAACTTTATTGGGAGTACCGCCTTAAAGTTATTGGACGGTTAGGGATCCTATTAGGAGTACCGCCTTAGGAATCTTGAGTAGGAGGAGAGCAGGAGACTCAGAGTACCGCTGGTCTCTATAGCTTTTCTATTAAATTTGGTTTTGAAAACACTTGCATCAATGATCGACATTTATGAATCGTGACCCGAAAAGAGTCTTTATCGGGAATTTACCATCATCTGAGTTCATCTAATCATCATTTATTTACTGTTTTTATTCTCTCTGTTTATTAATTTAATTGCAACACAAAAATTCCACTCGTTGGTTTTTACCACGGTTACAATTTTGGTCTTTTACGGAAATTATTATTGTCCTGAAATCCCTGTGGTTCGATCCTTTTACCACTTGCTACAGTTTTAATTAATTGTGCATGGTGAATTGTATGATTTATTTTTGTTGGTTTCGGCACCCATCAAATTTTGGCGCCGTTGCCGGGGATTTCTTCGGTACTAATTTTAATTTCCTTGTTTTATGACCAGGTCCTCCCGACTTCCATTACTTCCATACAACCCAGAGTTGACAAAAATAGAAGCTCAGTACAGGAAGCAGCGAGCAGAAAGGCTGAGGACAGAATCTGAAGGAACAGTTTCAGAAAACAGTTTTTCGCAGTCAGCAGACTTTTCCATAGGCCTGGGGGAAAGTTCATCTGCAGCAGTAAGAGAAAACCCTCTTTTCGAACGAGAAAATGACCACCACGAAAATAACCAGCCACCTCCTCCTCCTCCAGAGCAGAACTTTAGGTAGCGAAACAGTGAAGGACCACCACCGGACACACACTTTTGTGTCCAATATCCGCCCGTAGAGCATGATTGGAACCTAAAACCAAACATGACCCATAGCCTTAAGAAGTTCTACGGTTTGCCTAGCGAAAACCCATTCAAGCACCTGAAATATCTCCATTGGGAATGTGACACTCACAAACCCCCTCGAGTTGACATCAACCGAGCCAAACTCCGAGCCTTTCCATGGACCCTAGAGGATAAAGCTAGGAATTGGCTCCTAAGCCTACCACACAACTCCATTAACACATGGCAGCAGATGTTGAGCACCTTTCTCAATAAATTTTGGTCCTTTAGTAAGGCTGGAAATGCTAGGAAGAATATTGTGTCTATCAAACAGTCCTTTACTGAGAGTTTTGGGGAGTATTATCAACGCTTCAAGAACTTACTAGAAATCTGTCCAAACCATGGAGTTTCTGATTGGAACCAAGTACAATATTTCTATGACGGTTTATATGTTAGAGACAAGCTGGTTGTGGACGGAGCTGCTGGAGGAGCGTTACAAGATTGCACCCTCACGAAGGCGAATTTATTGATCCAAACCTTGGCTGAAAATAGCGAGCTAAATGAGTCAAGCGAAAGAGAAAATCCTACAGGTAATGTTTCCGCACTTGAAACTAAAATGGATGAACTTTCTGATCGTTTGGATAAGTTTTGTGTAGGACAATCACAGGTACAACAGGTACAACCGACCATGATAGGTGGTATGTGTGGGCAATAAGGACACCATACAGAGGAATATATCTTGAACAATGGAACACCCGAAGAGGTTAATTCGGTATTGCAGTATCAGCAGCAATATGGAAGATACACACCTCATAAGCCTGAATACAACCAAACTCAGTATAATAACAATCCTGGTTGGAGAGAAAACAGAAGCTCCAACACCACGGTTCAATTCCCAAATAATCAATACCATGCCCAGCAACAACCACCACCTATGAACCTACAAAACTTCATCCCTAGACCCAATGTACCACAACTTCCAGCTCCATAACAACCCCTACTGCTCACTGGAGTCCCAATAGAGGATATGCTTAAACAATTTATGCAAGCTACTCAAGCCAGCATTACAAATCTCGCCCAATCAACCCAAGCCAGTATTGCTACCTTACAAAGGGAGTTAGGGGAGATGAAACTCAGTAAACAAGAGCAGGAAGGACGGTTACCATCAACTACTGTGGACAACCCGATACATAATGTCAGCTCCATGACATTAAGGAGTGGAACAAAAATTCCAGACATAGCAGACTCGTCCACAGGCCTGGGGAAGAGTCTACTAGAGGCAATTCCACCTCCACCAGAATTTGAACCAGAAATGAAGGTAATTCCAGAACAATCAGTTCCAGAGACGTTGATGAGGAAGGAAAATCAGGTAATCCCTCTTCCTTTCCCCGAAAGGGCTGAAAAGTCCAAGAAGGTAAGGGAAGAAAAAGCTATTTTAGATATTTTTCGTAAAGTAGCTATTAATATTCCTCTTCTTGATATGATTGCATAAGTTCCTAAATATGCTAAATTTTTAAAAGAATTGTGCACTAACAAAAAGAAGCTTTCAGGTATAGAAAGGGTCAACTTGAATGAGAATGTGTCTGCTGTTTTTCAGAAAAAGTTACCTAACAAATGCAAGGATGGAGGAACCTTCGTCATTCCTTGTAAAATTGGAGATCAGACCATTGAAAAAGCGTTGTGTGATCTTGGCGCTGGGATTAATGTTATGTCATTAACTGTTTTTAAGACTCTGAATATCGGTGAATTGAAAGAGACAATGGTTGTAATTCAATTAGCTGATAGATCAATTATATACCCTGTAGGAGTCATTGAGGATGTGCTAGTTCAAGTGAATGATTTTATTTTTCCAGCTGACTTCTATGTTATAGATATGGATAATGAGCATTCAACAAAATCTACAGAGATACTGTTGGGTAGACCATTCTTGAGGACAACAAGGGCAATGATTGATGTGGCTGGAGGGAGTTTGACATTGGAATTTTGTGGTGAACTTATTAAATTCAATATGTATGATGCCATGAGATTTCCTGCTAACATGCATAGTGTTAATTGCATAGATATTATTGATTCTGATGCTGATAATGCTAAGAAATTAAATGCTACTGACCCCTTGGAGTGTGTTGTTAGCAGAAATATTGACAAGCCAAAAATGCTTGAGATGGAGAAAGGTTTGGATTTGAATGAGGAGAATAAAAAAGCTGTGACTGAGAAAAATGCTTTTAAACCTTGTGCCAATGCTCTTAAGATTTTAGAACCATCAGAGACTCACAACAAACTTTTACCTCCAATTTCGCAGGCCCCTAACTTGAAGCTGAAAAATTTATCAGATTACCCGAATTACTCTTTCCCAGGCCTGGGAAAGAGTCTGCCAGTGACAAATTTCAGCAAGTTGACAAAAATGGAGGAAGAAGAGTGTGTGAGAATAATGAAGGAGTACAAGGAGGCCATTGAATGGAGGATAGCTAACACCAGTGATGCAATCCACGACCTAATTACTGGAGATTGAAAAGGAGAAAGTGTCTAGTCTGAGACTATAAAGAGGGACGCTTCATGGGAGGCAACCCATGTGTTTTTAATTTTTTTAATTTTCTTTTTTGTTATATTATTATTATTATTTTTTTTATATTTATTATTTTCTTCTTCTTCCCTGTCAACGAAACTACTCATGGGGTTTGATGTTTTGGTTTTGTGTTTTCTTGGACAGGAGAACAGAGCTGAGTGAATAAATTGAAGCTTGGGTTTGGAATTTAAATCCATGGCGGTTTGAAGGAATTTTTAACCCAAAGAGTTTTTTTGGGCTTGTGTCACTTAAGCCCATTTAACCAACACTTTGCTGTTCACCCTCCTTCTCCCAAAATCAAAATTACCAAAATTAATTCATTCATCTTCTTCCTCAACCCGAAACCCTAGCCGCCCCTCACATCCAAACACCAAAATCCGACCCGCCACTGCCATGGTCTCACCAGAGCCGCAAGCAATGGCACGAGACCCAACCCCAATCGAAAAACAGCAGCCCCGACGAGCCCCCCGTCGCCGATCGTACTAGAGGACGACGCGATGGAGACCGCCGTCGACTCCAGCAGCCTCAGCCGAGCACCGCCTTGCTCTCCCCTAGCCAAAGCAAGATGACAACGCCGAACAAAACCCATAATCAATTCCACTAGAAGAACTTTTATTTAGTACTACTTTCTGTTTGAGCAGCTGGGTGTTGAAGTTTTGTGCTTTTGAACAACTGGGTAGTTGAGGTTATTCATGTAAGTGATTTGGATTTGTAAGAATTGTGATCATGAAGAGTGTATCGGTTGTTGTTGTCTTTGTTTGGATTGTGGGTGGGTTGTTTCTGTTTCAGGTTTACAGAAGAAGAAGAGGTTGCTGCCACTGAACATGCCCAGACAGTGGACATTCCTCCAAGTCCAGCAGCGGCAGAAACTGAAGCAGACCTACCTGGGCACGAGGGAGAGCAGATTTCTTTGTCCATTTTGATACGAAAAATGGACGAGCAGCAGAGGCTGATGGAAGAACAGTCCAGCTTCTTTTTACGGAGCAGAACAATAAGCTGAATAAACTTCTGGACGAGCAGAAGCACACAAATGAGCTCAACATGAAGCTGATCGAGATTCTTTACCCCGGTTCCTTCTTTCCTTTTATCTCTTTCACTTCATTTTTCGTTGAGTCTTTCTCCTTTTTCACACTTTGAGGACAAAGTGTCGTCTAGTGTAAGGGAGGTATTTTGTGTGCTTTTGTTTGTGTATATATTAGCTAGATTGTTTGGATTGTGGATTGATTGGAATGTTTGAAACCACACTATCCTTGTTTTTGAAAAACATCCCTCTATTTGAATGAATGGTTTAGGCACTTTAAGCAGGAAGCACTCCTCACTTGCAAATATTCACGCGCACAATCACACTGCTTGTTAGTTCCTATATCCATGCTTAATCTTAGTCGCTTGTAGTCATTTGTTTACCCGTGTGAGCTTTTTGAACTTTCATGCCGTGATTCTTTTCTGAGTTGATGCATGACCTTGTACTAGCTGTATTTGCATGAGACCCCTGGGTATAGGCACCATTAGACGTGGGAAAGCGACAACATGATTAAGAACTTTGCATTCTTCTTCTTATCTTTTTTCTTGCTTTTATATTGCCCCTGCCACTCATTTCACCCTTCTTTTCATCACCCTTCTAACTGTTCGAGACTTTTCTTTCTATTCTTAGCAGGCGAGAGCTTTCTGGTAGTGAGCAAGGTGGGGCAAAGAGGAGCAACATCCTTAGTGTGGGGGTATCAAGCTGCGAAACCAGTACTGAAATCCAGCGGATTTAAAAGAAGAGAAACATAGCGATAAACTACAAGATGAGATCTAGAAGCTGAGAATAGAAGCGGACGCCCAGAACAATAGTATGGCATCAACTGAGGATCAGAAATAGAATTCCAGCTGCTCCAATACTCCAGTCAGTCAGCTGAAAACAATTGTGCACTCCTCTTTTGCTCAAAGAAAAAAGAAAAAGAAAAACAGAGAAAAATGAATAAATATTCAAGCAAAAGAGGAGCAAAAACTCAGAACGGAGCAGAGAGTGAATAATTTTAGAAGAATGAGAGAACTACAAAGAAGAATACCCCCACTGTAAAAATCTGACGCTCTTTGCCTTGCTTTACTGCTGCCAAACAGGAGACACTCTCGCCATCTCGTTTCTTCCAGCTAAGAAGCCTTCTATCCTTCCTTCTCTCTCTTTTGAACCCTCTTCTCGTACACAATACTTTTGCTTTACCTTTGCAAAGTTTTTATGATTGTATGATTGCCTGCGCATGTGATCTCCGTACTGGGGCCGATAGTGCAAATCTGGTTTTGTGCATTGTTATTTGCATTGATTGAGTGTAAACACCTTGCCATAATTCTTGCTGAGCTTGAGTGCAAATACTATTTCCTGTGTGAGGATTGCTTGTGACTATGCTAGGTTTGGGAAAGTTTCTCCCTTGGTTTCGTTATTCCTTGGGTTTGATGTGGATGCTATCTAGGTAGAAGGTTGTGTCGAATGTTGTGCTTGTGTGTTGAGTGTGCTTCTTCCTGTTTGCCTTTTATTTTTGGGAACCATTTATTCTTATTAGAGGGGCTGTTTTTAAGTGAAATGCTCGAGGGTGAGCATAGGTTAGTGTGGGGGATTTGATTGAGTGCTTAAATGCCTTATTTATCATCCTATTTTCCTACTATTTTGGATGATGATACTGCTGATTTTGGCTATTTTCTACTCCTTATTACAAATTACTTGATATGAAGTTGAATTGGAAGAAAGGAAAGGAAAAGCCATGAAAAGAGCTGGACATGATGGACACCTGAAGAGAGGAGTAGATTATTGCTCAATTAGCCTAAATATTGAAAAGATATGAACAGAGGCAGAATTCGCGCTTGATTTATTGCTGGACAGTTGTTACAAGTCAAGAAATAAGACCAGCAAGGAAATTCAAAGACATGGGCCCATGATGAGAAGAGAGGGACGCGTACTGGAATTGTGAAAGAATCATACTTTGTAATTAGTTGAAACATAATAATTAGTTTAATAATCATTTAAATCCTATTTTCTAGGAATTTTAGTTGGACTTGGTTTGTTAAATAACCTAGCAGGAAAGAAAGAGAAATCATCTCTTCTTCCTTGGAACATATTCGGCTACTGGTTCTAAGATTTCAATATATTATTCTTTTCTTCTTTATTCTTTGATTTTAATTAATTCATGCATCATAATTGTTTGAATTAATTATGTCTTGTTCTAGCTAAATCATCCATTCTTGGTAAAGGCTCTAGGGTCATGATTTGTTTGTTGTGAGATCAAATTAAGCTTCATAAAATCCAAGTTTGTATTTCTATTTTTTTTATTTAAATGTCAATTTGTTCATGTTTTGATTAAGAGTAGCTAACTTGATTTTAAATATGAATGATTACATCTTTTCTTAGAAACGTTGGATTCTACATCGTTGATAGGAATCTGTAGGTAACTAATTAGTGTAAGAGCTAATTAGAAAAGGGTAGAATCCGGTTTATAGGAGTAGAAGAAATTCTCTTCTAGATCGGGAAAGGTCTCTCCCCGTGTTTAATCAACCCTTCAATTAAACTTTATTAGAAGTACCGCCTTAAAGTTATTGGACGGTTAGGGATTCTATTAGGAGTACCGCCTTAGGAATCTTGAGTAGGAGGAGAGCAAGAGACTCAGAGTACCGCTGGTCTCTATAGCTTTTCTATTAAATTTGGTTTTGAAAACACTTGCATCAATGATCGACATTTATGAATCGTGACCCGAAAAGAGTCTTTATCGGGAATTTACCATCATCTGAGTTCATCCAATCATCATTTATTTACTGTTTTTATTCTCTCTGTTTATTAATTTAATTGCAACACAAAAATCCCACTCATTGGTTTTTACCACGGTTACAATTTTGGTCTTTTACGGAAATTATTATTGTCCTGAAATCCCTGTGGTTCGATCCTTTTACCACTTGCTACAGTTTTAATTAATTGTGCATGGTGAATTGTATGATTTATTTTTGTTGGTTTCGGCACCCATCATAAAGACAGAAACATCATCCAAGCAATTAAAGTTTGTTTCATGATTTGAAACAACATGTCTAGACCTATCCCCATCGGTCGATTTCATTCCTGTAATAATAAAAAAAATAAAGTTACAGTTGATAGAATCTTGAATGAAATAAAGAAACAATATTTACTACACTAACCTTTAAATTTGGTAGTTCCAATTCGTGTTTTCCCCTTCTTTTTTATGTTCTTCTCAAGCATGCTCTTGTATCTGATATTTTTTTGCCCTTTCTTTTTCCTTCGAAGAGGATCTAAAATACGGTCTGATCTACCCTTAGTGACCATGTCATCTTCCAGCTCACTTTCTATTTCTTTGTCGGCAACATTAATCTGCACTTGCTCTGTGTTGAGAAAATTTTCAATCTTTTTTAGTCCATCCTCTAAAATATCTTCAGCCATTGATGTGCTTTCATATGTCAGAGGACCTTTGGTTGCTAAGATAATAGCTTTCTGCATAATTTGACTCATCCGCAAACTAATTGAGCTTTTACCACTTTCAGTACACGTTTTACCTTGATCAGCCTCTGTTACACTCAATTTTGCACTCTTTGTCCATCTCTTCATTATGTATTAAGGAGGTATATGAAAAATATTTCAAGCATTTAACACTTTCAATGCATGAAGACACAAAATCCCAACCGACATAAACTTTTTGCAGCTACAGTCTATTGAAAAATCAGAAACTTGAAATTTGACAACGTATGCCTTATCATCACCGTCTTTTATCAACCTATAAGCATGACCATTTCCATCACTTCCACCATCTTCAATTGCCACGAAAAGAAATTCTTTCAATTCTTCATTAAACCATTGGAAAACAACATGGGTGTATTCATTGGCAGCTTGTCGGACCATACCTCCAATTTTTTCAACACCCGGAATTATACCTTGATTACACTTAAAATCATTCAAAAGTTCAGAATGTCGCATACGCTCATACACTTTCTCATAATGAAGAACAAATTGAGTCAAAGTTGTTGTCTTACTTGTCACCTTGCGAAATACACTGTTCATACACTCGCTTCGTTGTGTTGATAGTATGCCGGCTGAAAAGTAATTCTTACTAAAAGCTGGGCACCACTTTTGCCTCAAATTGTACAAAGTTTTGAGCCACGTATTCTCGAACATATCAAACTTCTCTTGTATTTGTTGCCACACCTCTTGAAACTCTCTCTCTGTTTGACAGTTATAAGACACTTGCTGAATAATTTTTTGAATAAGGGAATCCTCAGGTAATAAGAAAGATGTTTTGGGGCATTCTGTCCAATATACCACAAGCAAAGTTTGTGTTGTGTCACTAGAAACACTTGATTGATTGCATTAGCCATTGCAGCGCATTGATCTGTGAAAATAAATTGAGGTTGTTTTCCACCTATGGCTTTTAAAAATGTCTTGAATAACCAAATAAACGAACCAACTGCTTCATATAACAGAAATGCACAACCAAGAAGGATATTTTATTTATGATGATTGACTCCTATAAATGGAGCACAAATCATATCATATTTATTTGTACGATATGTTGTCTCAAAAATGACAACATCACCAAAGTAACTATAATCTACTTTTGATCTCCCATCACTCCAAAAAAAAACTTCTTAAACGATTTTCATCATCTAAATCCACCACATAGAAAAAAGAAGGATCATCAGATTGCATGCTTCTAAAATGATCCAAGACATTTTGTATATCACCAAGTTCAAAAATCTTTTGTCTCTTATTATGTAAATAATTTTCGCAATCCTTTCTTAAAAATCCAACATTTTCTACACCACCAGCTTGTTCTTTTAAAAATCCAAATATATGAGTTGGTTCAATACCTGCACCATCCATTTCATTGATGACATTAGCTTGGGTTGCACTAATGTTCATTTTTACGTTTAATTGATTTTTTAATAAACTTGAATTGTAAAGACAGGAACCTCAATTAGCCAATTATTGAAAGATTTGGACAACACTAAACTTCAGTCAAATGACAGCATGCATAAAAGACAAGTATAGAATCGCATGGCTTGTAATTTCGGATGCCAATTTATAAACATACACACAAGTAGGGCTGCCCAAAACTTCCGATTTCTGAATTTTTGATTTTTCTGACCCGAAATTTTCAATTTTGGAATTCGGAATTAGGTACCCGAAATTTTAATTCCGGTTGGAAGGGGATGGATTTTGAAAAATTTGGGTACCCGAAATACCCGAATTTTTCATACATAAAACGACGTCGTTTTATGTACAACCCAAATAAATCTCATTCTCCTCCTTCAATTCATTCTCACTCTCTCGAACAAACCATCTCCTTGATCTCCTTCACCATCATCTCCTTCTTCAGATCTGTCTTCACCATCATCTATTCATCTCCTTCTTCAGATCTTCTTCAGATCTGTCTTCAAAACCACCACCGTCCACCATCTTCAAAACCGGCATCGTCCACCACTAGCGCCGCTGACCAGCACAACGCAACACAACATCCGCGTTTTCTCCTCTCTCTCCCCAAAATCTCATCTGCACCTTTCCAATTCAGTTCTTCCACCTACTCTTCATCCAAGAAAAACCAATAAAGCTTTCTTCTTTAGTGAGCGCAGCAAGGTTTAAGGTAAGAAGGTGATTTGGGTTTTTTGAGTTTTGATTGCGTATGATCATTTGTCATATCGGTTCTTGATTGGGTTGCCTTTGTTTGCTGAAATGGGTTTCTTAAAGATGAAGACCTTGTTTTGTTTGTGGTAATTGTGTAATTCTTCAATTAGTGGAGAGGATTTGCAGTGGAGAAGGCAGTGGATTGGATTCACTTTTCTTGTATGTTTAAAATTGCTGGTTTGGATTGGATTAAATTGTTTAACTTTTCTTGTATGGCAGTGGATTGGATTGGATTAAATCACTTGTTTTCTTGGATTAACTTTTCTTGTTCAACATAGCAGTGGCTTGAATTGCATGAATTCATAATTTAAAAAAATTCAAAAAATTCAGGTATTCCGAAATTTCCAAAATTATGAATTCGGAAATTCGGGTTCGGAAGCAAATTACTTCGGTTCGGAACAGGATTGAAAATTGAAATTTCAGAAAACTCGAATTCCTCAAATTCGGAATTCGGAAATTCGGAAAACCCGAATGGGCAGCCCTACACACAAGGGATATCCAACCATTTAAAATGCCTAGATTACTAGCGAACTAACTGCATACTTTAGAGTTCAAGAAATAAATAAAAAAACCCAAAGATTGAGGCTTTATACTGTGAACTAAGAATGTTAATTTGAAACACTTCTATACATCTATGCTAAAGGTACCTAATAAGCAAAACTGGCACCAACAGGTAATCGAGAAAAAGAGTACAAATTAACAATAAAAAGAACTATGGTGAAATCAAGTTTCAAATTAACACGAGAGCATTTTGAAGCTAAACTTGCAGCCATTTATGCACCTGGAATTTGTTTTTTAAAAAAAGCTCAATCAAGTTTTAAATAATATGCAACCCTGATTAGATTGAATTGAATCTTGCTACTAACCCACTTGAAAGTTGATGGTAGGCGAGAAAAGAAAAGAAACGAAGGAGAGTACAAATTGACAATAAAAAGAACTATGGTGAAATCATATACATACCCAGAAGGAAACAGAGAGCTTATGCGAGGGTTTCCGATTGCAGAACCCGATTGCAACAGTAAAACTTGGATAGATCATGATCTACCTATATCATGATATAGGATGATGACACGTGTCCAAAAGTGTCAAGAATAGTGGTATTCTAGCACTATTTGGGGCACGTGTCATCATCCTAAATCATGATGTAGGTAGATCATGATCTACCTAAGTTTTTTTCCGAATGCAAAGAGTACAAACTAAGAATAAATGCAAGGGTTTTGATACGAGCCTAGTAGCACCCAAGCACGGACCGGTCACACGGAGCCAAGCCGTAACCGCGTTGCTCTTGAAAGCCCTAAGGACCGAGGAAAGCCATGTCAAGGCCACAGACCGTTGGAGCCTTTGCCTCTACGCCAATGACTGGACTCGCAGCCTCACGCCCGAGTCCGAGTCCGATCGCAAGCCCAAGGCTGCACCCAGCGCCTTGGCCTCGGCTCATAGCCTCACGCCCGAGCCCGAGTTCTGCACGAAGCCCGCGCCTCAGTCCGACATGCAGGTCGCACCTTTGGCCAGCCCGAAGGCCGCGCCCAAGCCCAGCAGGAAGGCCGCGCCTTCGGCCAACCTCAAGGTCGCGCTTCGTCCGATGGCCAGCACTTAGACCCATCAAGACCGAGCCCATTTCCAAGGACCTGCTCTTCAAGTTTGAGACCCCTTTGTCCAAGGGTAGTATGGGTTTTTCCCTTGTAAATATCTACTCTATAAAAAGAAGGGCTTAGCCTTCTATTTTGCTTGCTTTTGATTTTGTTGAGACTTTCTCTCTTAAGCCTTAAGCCACCTCCTACGATTAGCTCTAGGAAAGGATCTTAGATCCGCTTCATCTTTCTTGAAGCCGCTCACTTGCTAAGACTAGCTCTAGCCAAGGGACGGTTGTAATAGGAAAACCCTAATCGTCTTAATCTTTCTCTAAGACTAGCTCTAGGGAGGGTTAAAGCCTTTGGGCCATATTTATAAATAAACACTTCGTTTCCATTTCCAAATATACCGTTGCACCTTCCTTACTCAATATCATGTCTGACCATCCTAAAACCTCAAGAGCGTCTAAGCCAACCAAGTAACGAGACTAGATCCGAAGCTCCAACAAGCATCCGGGCTCACGACGGGCTTGGACCGTATCAGTTTCCAGAACCGGAAACCTTTTTTTTTCAAAAAAGAAATCAATTCAGTTAACGGTGTTAATTAGATCTATTTCCGTTAAGTATGAGGTGTATCACTTATCCACATGTCAGATTTTAAATGGAAGTGCTACTGAGTAGTGGGTACATCAGTTCTACTCAAGTTTTTGCCGATTGAGTGACTCAATTAGTGTCTCTTGCTGCATAGGCTCATGGCGAATTCAAGATGATTAACAATATGTTTAACTTGTTTAACGGTGATAAATCTGATCAAAGCATGTGCTGCACATAGAATTCATGGGAATAGAATAGCAAGAGTGGTTGGCTGTTGTTTAACTATAGTGTTCTGGATAGCCTTTTGGCATTACGCAAGTTCTAGCTGGTAGCTACTATTGGCATTACACGCTCAGTCTCTTTATATAACCCAATTGCCATCTCCACCATTGGCATTATATCCTCTCTCCTTTCTCTTCCCAACAAAGAAGAAAACATGACCCAATCAGACAAAGAAAGCCTGACTAGGCCCTCTGCTCCTGCCGAGAAAAGTTCTTTCGCCGAGAAACACAAGAAACTATTCTTATCCATTTTCGCTACTTTCTTGCTAGTTGCCGCTATTATTGGCATTGTCTCCGGCGTAAACTCGCGCAAGAATTCTAACAAAATCGCTGCTGCTCACGCCATACTGAAGTCCTCATGTAGCTCCACGTTATACCCTGATTTGTGCTTCTCTGCTGTTGCTGCAGTACCTGAAGCCACCACCAATCTTGCCTCCCAAAAGGATGTCATTGAATTGTCCATCAACCTCACCACAAAGGTTGTCCAGAAGAACTACTTCGTCGTAAAGAAGCTGATCGCCACCGTGAAAGGCCTAACCGTAAGGGAAAAGACTGCTCTCCATGATTGTTTGGAGACCATAGATGAAACCCTTGACGAGTTAGCTGAAGCATTGGAAGATCTGCACAAGTACCCAAACAAGAAGTCTTTAAAACAACACGCAGATGATCTTAAGACCCTGTTGAGCTCAGCCATCACCAACCAAGAAACATGCCTCGATGGATTCTCCCATGATGAAGCTGACAAGAAGGTGAGGAAAGCTTTGATCAAAGGTGAGAAGCATGTGGAGAAGATGTGCAGCAATGTTCTGGCAATGATAAAGAACATGACCGACACCGATATTGCCAAATTTGAAGAGTCCCAGATGATGATGACCAATAACCGGAAGCTGAAAGAAGAGGGAATAGTTAGTACAGATGAGGAGTCGGAGTCGGAGTCGGAGTGGCCGGAATGGTTGTCGGTAGGTGACAGGAGGCTGCTGCAGTCAAGGACGGTGACGCCTGACGTGGTGGTGGCGGCGGATGGGAGCGGGAAGTATAGGACGGTATCAGAGGCTGTTGCCGCTGCACCAACAAAGAGCAGCAAGAGATACATTATTAGGATAAAGGCAGGAGTTTACAGGGAGAATGTTGATGTGCCTAAAGGTAAGACCAATATTATGTTCTTGGGAGATGGAAGAAAAACAACCATCATCACTGCTAGCAGGAACGTGGTTGATGGCAGCACAACATTCAATTCAGCCACTGTTGGTACGTAGCGTCCGTTTTTTATTTAATTAATTAATTCATTCATTCTGCTTTCCTGCATTACTATTCATTAATAATAATATTTTTAGAATATTCAATTTCAAACCACACTTGTTTTTTGTCACTTGGACTTTCACTTCATTCACCCATGTGCGATATGCGATGTGCTTTCCTCCATTTTGTTCTTTCATAAAAAAACAAGCGTGTCATCATCAGCAACAGATTTTGCTAAGATTCCATCAATATATGATTATCTTGCCTAGAAACACAGAGATGCCATTTTCGTGTATCATTATCATTTAAGAACAAAAACAAAAAACATGTGAAAAGCAGAGGAGGGTTGGTCCATGAATTTCTTTGTTTTTGGGTTTATTTGTGCTTTTTTGTATAGGTTGTTGTACGCTTTATAGGTTTACATGTTTCTAGCTAATAATGAATAATATAAACATGAGAATATTGCAAACAAAATTGCAGCGGTGGTGGGGCAAGGATTCCTAGCTAAGGAGATAACATTCCAGAACACAGCAGGCCCGTCAAAGAAACAGGCTGTGGCATTGCGTGTCGGTGCAGACTTTTCAGCATTTTACAGATGCGGCATGTTAGCCTACCAGGATACGCTCTACGTCCACAACAGCCGCCAGTTCTACATCAACTGTTTCATTGCAGGCACCATTGATTTCATCTTCGGCAACGCCGCCGCCGTCCTCCAGGACTGCGACATCCATGCCCGCCTCCCCAACTCCAAACAGAAAAACATGGTCACAGCCCAAGGCAGGACTGATCCCAATCAGAACACGGGGATTGTCATCCAGAAATCAAGAATTGGGGCCACGTCTGATCTCCAACCAGTGCAAGGCAGCTTCCCAACTTATCTGGGCCGTCCATGGAAGCTTTATTCGAGGACCGTGATTATGCAATCCACGATCAGTGATGTGATCCACCCTGCTGGGTGGTTCCCGTGGGATGGCAATTTTGCTCTCGACACTCTGTTCTATGGAGAGTATCAGAATTCAGGGGCAGGAGCTGGGGTTTCGGGCAGAGTGAAATGGAAAGGGTTTAAGGTGATTACAAGTGCAGCTGAGGCGCAAAAGTTCACTCCTGGAAGTTTCATCGATGGTGGGAGCTGGTTAAGGGGCACCACATTCCCTTTCTCACTTGGCCTGTAATTAATTAAGTGGCCTTTCGGTATCTGAATTTGAAATGCTCTTGGAGTGTATTTGTCTTGCGTGGTAGAGTATAACGTTTTCAGTTCATGTGCTATATATATTAGTACCTGTTATTGTTGATGGATGTCGAATCCAACAAATAATGAATGTAATTTCAATTGAGCATTAATAACAAAATAAATTATAAATAGTGACAAAAGATTCAATCCTCCGGTGTAATTTTGAAAATTTTATTTTAACTATTAAATAATTAAAATAAGGAGGTTTTGGTTTTGGTTTTGAAAAACGATTAAAAGTAAATTAAAATAGTGAAAATTGATCCGGAACAAATCCGGATAGATTGTTGGTGAAAAACATAATAAAAGACTCCCAGCAAAGACAACGGCAAGGTTATGATTCTATTATGTTGATCATTGACTCATATATGCTTGTTTCTGCTTCATGGAGTAGCTATAGCAACTAGTTACGCTTAGGTTCCCTCCTTTCATCCTGCAACAAGTTACTTAAATTTACACTTATTTATCAAACGGTATAAATTCGAGTCAATTTTTATCCAATAATAATAAAAATGAACATAACACGACCTATATACAATTGCTCAAATCAGGGATTTTACAAGTATCAACTACAAGAACGACAGTAGTTATGATTAATCATATAACATATGAAATCTGACATTGGTAAGAATATATGTATATATATATGAAATATAATATAAGATTATTTTACCATTATCCAATGTTTAAGTTAATATTTTTTCCATTTAACCTTACAATTATCTATAAATCACAGCTTGACCTATACTCAACAACAAGATACCTAGAAGATAATTAAATCACATTCAAAGAGAATGGACAATGCGAGCAGAGCAACTGTAGAACAAATTGCTAACAAAATTGCATCATCAAAACAACAAGTACCAACCATAAAGTAAAATAATTAGTTATGAGCATAACTGAAAAAACTAAAATTAACTCTTATTATTACTTTGCAGTCTTTCTACGCCCTTGATTGAGCTTAATTGTAGTAGTTTTTACCACCTGTTCTCTTGCAATCTCGAATGGTATGCTATTGATTTCTTTGGTAAACATTCGATTATTGCAGGAAGCAGCTTTTGGAAGGAGGAAAGCAAAAAGAAAGATTCGCGCACAAATTCAGGCGCTTTTTGGAGCAGCTGGTTCCCTTGATCAATATTTTGGACCAAGACAATTGAGTCTCTTTATTGGCCAAGATACTCTCGCTTGACCAATCCCTCACCTACGGAACAAAATTCACGGAGTAGATAGCGAATCAAGACGCTGGCAGAAGATATCCCTACCACGACGATTCAAAGCGTCAATTTCGAACTGATATGGACGTGTCCCACTGATCTGATCCGATCTTATTTATTTTGTGAGGAGGAGAGCATTTAAAATACAATTTAATCTTTGATTAGGATTTCCCTTTATTCCACAATTAGCTACTTTCCTAGAAGAATAAATACCCTCTTTAGGGTTTAGAGCGACGTATCGAGGATTATCACGGTGGCCGCTCCTAGTTGAAACTCTTCTCCGGGTTTTATCTTAGCTTTCACATACTCTTGCTACTTCGGCAACGAAGGATTTTCATTATCTCAATAAATTATTATTTGCTTGCAATTATGAGTATGCGTATTTCTTTCTTCTTAGTAGAGGCGTTTGTAGCATGAGCATGAATATGCATGATATCTAATTGTTCTTATCAATCTCCATATATGCATTTGATTGATTCCGCACTTATTCATAACAAGTTTCTGTTTGGTATTAGACTTGATCACTCTAGGATTGAACATATCTCGCAACCGTTATTCTTCTTGGTTGTGGATTATCGACCAAGAAGATCGAACTAGATACCTACGCGCTACTGGGTGTATCCAGGAAATGGTAGGGGAAAAGATTAATCAGATTCAGTCTCGACTAACACCCGAGGATACTAGTCTGGAGTTATCTTCCCCCATTCGATCATCTGCCAACTCGGTAAACCCTTTAACCAGTAAGGTGCTGATTGGTAAGGCATCACCTCTAAGCGTACCTGAGGTGGTGTTGATATAGGAGGGAAGCAGGGGTCATAAGCGTACCTTGAACCTATAGCAACTTTGTGGATTGAAGGTGAATATTCTTGCATCAATGATCGCATCTCATGTCTCATAGCTCGCTAGCCTCTACTAGGAAGCTACTCTCGTATCTGATCTCTATCTCTGAATCTGCTTTCTTAACCAACATAACCATTCTTGGCTAAGACGGTATTACTGCTTTAATTACTTTTCCAGTTTTAGTCGTGACACAAACCCCCACTTTTCACCTAAGTGTTACCACTAGCATCTACAAACACACACAATAATCGTACTTTAACTCCCTGTGGTTCGATCCTCTTACTGCTATCTACAAACTATTTGTTCTTAGTAGCGAGTTGTAACTCTTATTTATTTTTGACGGGTTCGACGCCGGTCAAATTTTGGCGCCGTTGTCAGGGTGTTAACGGATACTGATTATTTGTGTTTTCTTATTTTATGACCAGGTCATCTCGCGAAGAATTGATTCCCTTCAATCCAGAGTTGACCAGAACAGAAAGAGAAAATAGAAGGAGAATAAAACTAGTACAGTCTAGTCCACTAAGGCAAGGACTCATTTATCAAGAGCACCCTCTTGAGCAAAATAGAAACAAGGAAGAACAAAATCCAAATCTTGTAATCAACATAGCGCAGCCTATAGAATAGACCCTCAGGTAACTGAACTAAGGAATAGAATAGGTGATACGATCCTAGTTGCCTTGGATGCGTTTGAATGACGATCTAGTTCGAAGGTTCGAGATTGACGCAGAATTTGGTGGATTGACTCATGAGAACAAGCCTCGATTAGCAAACAACCCTGTGCCTACTAACCTAAACGAATCCTAGTGAGGTTCTTGTTTGTATTAGGTTCAACCCTGTGATCCTAAGGAATAAACAATGGCCGCAACTTTGATTTTATTTCCCTAAACCCTAACTTGCGAAACTGAAGGAAAAACACAAGGTTCGAATCCCCGAACAACAAGAGTAAATATTCTCCATGACAAAGTCTCAATATCAATTTGTGTAAAAATAGCTTCTCCTCATTAATGAAGCCAATCGGCTTTTAAATATACAAAAAGTCTAGCACAAACCAGTAATCTTTTTAGGATGATACTAGGGTGCCTAACATCTTCTCGAGCCATAAATCGACTACGAATCGTAGTTCTCGGGTTTAAACTTCTATTCACTAGTAGTAAGGTATTTCCTATTTCTACATAGTATGTTCACTGGTCTGTAATGTATTTGCTTGGTGACAACATTGTCTTTAGCTTTGATCATTTGTTATCTTGCGAAAGAAACAATCCAAGTTCTACTTTTTTCGATCCAAATCATACTGAGAAAATGAGGGAGAAGGGAGCATTTTGTTTTACCTCTCATTTTGACTTAATTTCACATGTTTGATCATGTTAAGTGATACGATTCTAGGATCGCACCAAACCCTAGAGTGCGCCAATGGCGAGAGACAAGTAGCGATTGAGCTAAGGCACGCCAGAGAGTGAGCTGGACAAGCTACAAAGGATTTAGTGAGGCTATCTAAAGCCCATAGGGTGATCAAGAAGAGCAACGCAGAAAGGGAGAGTGTGTTTGAGCAAGGAAAGCATGAGGTCCATGCGCAAGAAGCATCAATGGATGCGGAAGAGTCCATGTGAGCCAAAGTGGTCAAGATGAACTCCGATTTAACTAATTACAAAAATACAAGATACTTCGGGATGTTAGGAAGGTCGTGTCCAAAAATCAGGTCAATCGGACGAGGGGATCAAAAGTTGGCCTTTGTCAACTTATTGGTCAACATAGTGGGAACGCAAGCAGTCAAGGGGAAATTGACCATAAACGGCTCGATCTTTTTGAGAGATTCAAGTTGCAATATGAACCTGAGTCAAGGGACTAGGTCTGGACCAAGTATGAGCCAAAACGCACGAGCCAATCCGGAGATGGCTCGAGGGGAATATTTTTGGAGTGTTTGACCAAGAGATTAGCGTTTTGCCCAAAAATGGAGATGATGAGGAATTCGACCAAGGAAAGGAGTTCTAGAGTGATAATAATTGTAATTAATGTAATTATAATTAGTATTTATCATAGATTAGAAGTTCTAGTTAAGATAGTATTAGTAGTTATATTTCTAGTAAGACTAAGTATTGTAAACGCCTATATAAATGCTTGCTTTGTTATTAATAAATTTAGATCAAAGTTTCCAGCAATTACACCTTACCAAATTCCCATTTCCCCATTCTACCATCTTATTCTTTCGATCTCTGGTGCAAGCCGTTCCTTGTGTAACTTAGCCGTGTGACTCGGTTAGGGCTAGCGGAGCGTGGCGACTTGTGCGACTCAAGGCCTGAAAGGGGCGTGAGCTAGTGTGCGTTGTTCGTGTGTGCATTTGTGGGACACAAGCGTGGATCTATGAAGGTGTGTTGCTTGATTCCTTAGTGTGGCGTTCGAGTGATTCGGCGTGGGAGGTGCACAAGGCACGTTAGTGATTGTGTGACTCAATCGTTAGGGTTCGTGTGATTCGAACCTTGGAGCTTGTGTGACTCAAGCTTCGAAATCATGTGACTCGATTTCTTTTGGAGATTAGACGGACTCAATCTCAGTGGGGAGGATTCGTTGGTGCGGCGCTTATGAATTGGATCTCAGGTGCCAAGTCAAGTACTAGGTATTTATCGAATGTGATAGGAAAGTGGGCCGCTTACCTATTAAACTCAACTTCGGAAGTCTAGCCACTAGTAGTATGGGATACAACTCGGTTCAAAGGGAGCAACGTGAAGGGGATTTATCTTATTTACGCACACCAAATTGAGAGAAGAACAAATCAGCACTTATGCGCATCCAAGCCTAGCAAGGATCGTATCAGTTGGTAGCGGAGCTCAAGGGAGTTCACGATTTGGTAACAAAATCCCAATCTATCTTTTTTCGTTTTTGTCTTTAATTTTCTGTTTTGAGTCTTGTCGATTTAGAAGTTCTAAATCAAAGTCGAGTCTTGTGTCAAGGTCGGTTTAGGAATTCTAAACCAAGTCTGTTTGTGTCCAGTCTATTTTGTCTTTTTGATTAATTTATTTAAGTCGAAAAGAGAGTCATAAAAAGAGTATAAAAAAACAGTCCATAAAAAGAGTCAAAAAGTGTCACAAAAATAGAGTCGATATCAGTTGGAGTTCGATTTCAACAAAAAAGAGTTCGTTGGATAGTTGTGTCTGTGAGGAATCAGAATAAAATAGAATCAAGTGATTCGGACATAGGAGTCAAAAGCTGCACCCGAAATACTAAACCATGTTCACCAAAGTTAGAGTTTACACTTTCAAGTGTATAAGTTGATTAGGTGATTGAGTTGGCAAAAAGGATTTCGGAGGAGGAACCAAAGGAGTGGCCAGACCTCGTGAGGAACCTTAATTCAAGGTTTGAAAGCATGGCAGAATGGCAGAAGGGATCCGAAGCTCATTTCAATAGTTTAGAGGAGCAATGGTGCGGTAGTGTGCCAATTCGGCACTATGTGTAAACAACAAGAGAATCTACGAGCGGGTCTTTACTTGGAATTAAAAATCAAGAGAACGTTGACAACCATATAAACTTGATCAACCAAGAAGGCTTGGAGATAAAGTTGAGTTCGCTTAAGAAGCGCAAGAGAGAAGGGAGTGAACCAAGTACTTTGGCTTGGGATGGATGGTTGCGACTTCTTACTATTAAGACAGATTTACTTGAGTATGGTGACAAACTTAGAGAGTATGATCCTTTGGAGAACTACTCTATTAGTACTCAAGGAAACAAGGGAGGATCGCTTTCATTTTGGAGATACTTGAACAGAATTGAAGGAAGAGTGATTGGAAGTTTTGGACCTAGGTTTGCATCAAGGAATGACGTTGAGGTCATGATAGCGCCAATATGTTTGACTTATGGGATCGATGAAGAGGAGCTGTTGTGGAGATATGATTTATCCTTAGAGAGTATCATAAATTCTAATTCAAGGACGAATCGCTTTCAAGGGGGAGGGAATGATACGATTCTAGGATCGCACCAAACCCTAGAGTGCGCTAATGGTGAGACACAAGTAGCAATTGAGCTAAGGCACGCAAGGGAGCGAGCTAGACAAGCCACAAATGGTTTAGTGAGGCTAGCTAAAGCCCATAGGGTGATTAGGAAGAGCAACGTAGAAAGGGAGAGTGTGTTTGAGCAAGGAAAGCATGAGGTCCATGTGCAAGAAGCATCAATGGCTGCAGAAGAGTCCAGGTGAGCCAAAGTGGTCAAGATGAACTCAGATTTGAATAATTCCAAAAATACAAGACACTTTGTAATGTTAGGAAGGTCGTGTCCAAAAATCAGGTCAATCGGACGAGGGGATCAAAAGTTGGCCTCAGTCAACTTATTGGTCAACATAGTGGGAACGCAAGCAGTCAAGGGGAAATTGACCATGAGCCCAAATGAAAACGGCTTGAGATTTTTGAGAGATTCAAGTTGGAATGTGAACCTGAGTCAAGGGACTAGGTCTAGACCAAGTTTGAGCCAAAACGCACGAGCCAATTCGGAGATGGCTCGAGGGGAATATTTTTGGGATGTTTGACCAAGAGATTAACGTTTTGCCCAAAAATGGAGATGATGAGGAATTCGACCAAGGAAAGGAGTTTCTAATCTATGAAGGAGTTGTAGAATGATAATAATTATAATTAATGTAATTATAATTAGTATTTATCATTGATTAGATGTTCTAGTTAAGATAGTATTTGTAGTTCTATTTCTATTAAGACTAAGTATTGTAAACGCCTATATAAAGGCTTGCTTTGTTATTAATAAATTTAGATCAAAGTTTCCAGCAATTACACCTTACCAAATTCCCGTTTCCCCATTCTACCATCTTATTCTTTCGATCTCCGGTGCAAGTCGTTACTTGTGTAACTTAGCTGTGTGACTCGGTTAGGGCTAGCGGAGTGTGGCAACTTGTGTGACTCAAGGCATGAGAGGGGCATGACCTAGTGTGCATTGTTCGTGTGTGCGTTTGTGGGACTCAAGCATGGATCTGTGAAGGCGTGTTGCATGATTCCTTAGTGTGGCGTTCGAGTGATTCGGCGTGGCAGGTGCATAAGGCATGTTAGCGATTTTGTGACTCAATCGTTAGGGTTCGTGTGATTCGGACCTTGGAGCTTGTGTGACTCAAGCTTCAAAATCGTGTGATTTGATTTCTTTTGGAGATTGGACGGACTCAATCTCAATGGGGACAATTCGTTAGTGCGAAGCTTACGAATTGTATCTCAGGTGCCAAGTCAAGTACTAGGTATTTATTGGGTGCGATAGGAAAGTGGGCCGCTTACCTATTAACCTCAACCTCGGAAGTCTAGCCACTAGTAGTATGGGATACTAGTCGGTTCAAAGGGAGCAACGTGAAGGGGATTTATCTTTTTTTCGCACACAAAATCGAGAGAAGAACAAGATCAACACTTATACGTATCCAAGCCTAGCGAGGATCGTATCAATTGGTAGCGGAGCTCAAGGGACTTCATGATTTGGTAACAAAATCCCTATCTATCTTTTTCATTTTTGTCTTTAATTTTCTATTTTGAGTCTTGTCGATTTAGAAGTTCTAAATCAAAGTCGAGTCTTGTGTCAAGGTCGGTTTAGGAATTCTAAATCAAGTCTGTTTGTGTCGAGTCTGTTTTGTCTTTTTGATTTATTTATTTAGGTTGAAAATAGAGTCATAAAAAGAGTAAAAAAAAATAGTCCATAAAAAGAGTCAAAAAGTGTCACAAAAATAGAGTCGAAATCGTATTTCAATCGATATCAGTTGGAGTTCAATTTCAACAAAAAGTAGTTCGTTGGATAGCTATGTCTGTTTGGAATCAAAATAAAAAAGAATCAAGTGATTTAGACATAGAAGTCAAAAGTTGCACCCGAAATACTAAACCGTGTTCACCAAACTTAGAGTTTACACTTTTTAGTGTATAAGTTGATTAGGTGATTGAGATGATAAAAAGGATTTCAGAGGAAGAACCAAAGGAGTGGCCAGAACTCGTGAGGAGCCTTAATTCAAGGTTTGAAAGCATGGCAGAATGGCAGAAGGGATCCGAAGCTCATTTCAAGAGCTTAGAGGAGCAATGGTGCGGTAGTGTGCCAATTCGACACTATGTGCAAACAACAAGAGAATCTTCGAGCATACCTTTACTTGAAGTTGAAAATCAAGAGAACGTTGACAACCATGTCAACTTGATCAACCAAGAAGGCTTGGAGATGGAGTTGAGTTCGATTAAGAAGCGCAAGTTCGCTTAACATGACAATTTTTACAACCTATTAAAGTATCAATTTTTGCAGCCTATTTTTCATTTTTTTCTGTTTTAGGTCTGATGTCTGTCTGCATGATTTTCTATTTTAATTTTTTTGCATATTTTTAGAAAACTTTAATGACTGTTTTGCTACAAAATCAAGATAAATACAGCTCCTAAACGTAGATTTCATCACATAGGAAACAAAGACACTTGTATCCATAACTCCATCCTCTATTACTAAGGCTAAGAAATGGCATAACATTTTCAATACCTGTAAGGTGCATTTTCCTGGCATCCTTTAAACTTCCAGTATTTTTATAGTGTTATGATACTATGGCCTTATAATTGAATTGTGTGAATAGAATAGGCAGAACAGGCATTCTTTACCTTACTCCTTAACACACTTGACTATATATTAAGAGCCTGTATTGTCTTGAATCAGACCTGTTAAATGAACTGAATTGCCCTTATGTTCTTGCCTCATTAAGCGGGAGCATTCACGGAACTATCTTGCATGACAAAATCAGCATATAAAAAAAAATTGCAACATGTCTTGGTGTTTTTGCCTCATCAAGTGAGAGTACCCAAGAAACTTTTGAGCTGATTTAAAAAGAAAAAAAAAATGTAAAGAGGAAGTAAGGATTCAAAAGGGGGCAAGTTGAGTTGAATTAGGCTAAATGTGGAAAGAATTGGTCAATGTGTTAGGGAGAACAAGGAAATGGGAATTGTTTTGCTTATGTATGTTTGTACAGTTTTAATTGCTAGGCGCTAGATCATGGTACTATCCAAATGCTATGAGTTTAGGGTATTGGTTATGCCTTGGTAATCTAGGTTGGAGTTGTTGATGGAAGTGTTAGAGGATCTTATGTGATGAACTGTGTGTTTAGTAGCTGGTCATCTTGGTTTTGTACTTTATGTGTTTTGTTTTGTGTGGGAACACTTGGGGGCAAGCATTAGGACAATGTGGGGGATTTGATAGGAGCGTAAAATGTGTTAATTATCATTGTCCTTTATGCCTTTTTAGGATAATGATACTACTAATTTGTGCGCTTTCCACTCCTTTTTGCAGATTCTCCAGTTGAGGGGACATTTTATGACTTTGGAGCTGGAAATGCCTTTCCCCGGGCAATTTGGTGGATTCGAAGAAGACTCTTCCCTAGGCCTGGGACGCAATAGAACTGCGGCATTGACTGAAGTCAACTCACTTAAAGAGATGGGCTTGGGCCTATTATTGAGGACGTGATAGCATGTTTTTATGCATGATTTTCCCTCCATTTTCTCGCCCATTTAAGGCATGATTCTGCTAATTTACCCTTGTTTCCATTACTTTTGCAGAATTAGGCCTAAAATGGGAGTTTATGCGAAAAGATGCATTTTTTGGGCATTTTGTGCAGTTTTGAGCTTCAAGACCCAGAGTCGAGATCCCGAGTCCAAAGCAGCGTTCAAGGTCCCGAATCGGATTCTCCATTCGGGACCCCGAAGGGCGAAGAATGACATTTCCATGTGTCATCTCGCCAGACCTTCCATGTGCCTCCTCTGACACTGTTCCTGCAGTCTGCACTGACCACCAAATACCTACCGCTCTGACCAAGTCAGCCCTTGAGCCCAGTCCAGACCTGCCAAAGCTGGGAAAATCAGACAGCTTTATGCTTTTCCAGCTTTGTGCTTTAAGGAGCATGGATCCACTTCTTTAGGCTTTCAATTAATGCATTTTGTCCCTAGTTTTAGGCTGAAGATATTTTGTGCTTAGAGCTCTACTATATAAAGAGCATCTAAGATTAGTTTAGATCATCTTTTATCTATCCCTCACTTCATAGTGTAATTTTCGGAATTAGTAGAATTAGTTTTTCTTAGACTTCTCTCTAGTTTATCTCTCTAGCTCTTGTTAGCTTCCTTCATCCTTGCCGCCGGGCTTCAAACGGATTTTAGTAACAAAGTTTTCTTCCTTTAATCTATTTATTTACTTGTTATGCTTTCTTCAATTATTATTTGTTTAATTTCAAGTATGAGTAGCTAAATCTTTAATTCTTAGCAAGGGTAATTCAAGGGTTGCAAGGGCAGATTCGAGGCCTAAATACGCTTAATACATTCTTGATGCCATATTCAATTATTCATCATTTTAATTACATCTTTGCATGATTTAAATTGAGGTCTGATCAGCTGATAATTATCTTGTGTAAATGCTGCCGTTTATGTGATGAATACGGAAGGAAAATTGCATGAAATAAGTAGGCATCTGTTTAGTCTTGACTGCACTGAAGTGGTCTCGAATAGATAGGGTGGGTAGTTGATTAGAGCAAGGTCACGAGCCTGACAAACTGAGGGACTCTTGGCTCTAGATCTGTCTTTTCTTAGCTTCATGGGCGGTTTGAGTATGGCCCTCCCGCATTCGTGCCTGCAGGGATGGCAAACCGTCAAGACTACCTCATATGTGGAAACGGGGGGTAGTTTCTCTTAAGAGAAAAGTAGGGGATATCCGAGGAATCTGGTTCCCATGTCATTTCTATGATGTCTTGAATAGAATACCCTTGAGCCGATGACAATCTGGTCCCAAACGTAACCCAAGAATACCCTCTGCTAAGAATCCCTCTCTATTTGATTATTTGTGTGTATTTTCCCTCTGTTTATTTATTTCTGGAGTTATTTGCTAATTGCTTTATTTTACCATTCGGGACCTCGAACGTGACATTCGGGACCCCGAATACTGCTTTCCTAAATAGAAATTGTTAGCTCCCAAAATCTTCCTTGGCTAACTCGTTTAGCCAAGTAAACCCCCCCCCCCCCCCCCCTGATTGTTACTTTTTGTGCATTTCACCCCCGAATACATTCAAGGCCTTAGATCAGTCTCTCACAATCCCTGTATTCGACCCTGACTACCATTGTACACATTATCTCTTGTACACACACATTTTCAGGCACTATAAATCTTCATTTGACTGACGATCAAATTGGCACCGTTGCCAGGGATTGTTTCAAGACTGATTTAATTTTCTTGTTTGTATGACCAGGAGATCTGCACCCAAATTACGACCCCTTGATCGCGAGCTAGGAAGAACTGAACGAGGACTTCGGCGACTGGCACGAGGAGATTCCAATCCTTGTGTTCGGGACCTCGAACGTCTTTTTGACCTAGAAGACTATCCAGGCCCCAAGAACTCGCCCCCGGTCCATCCAGAAGGACCTGACATGGATAATCACGGCCCCGAAGGGAATAATGTTCCACCACTCCCCCCACCGATCCAAAGCATCGATGAGTTCAATGCCGCCCCCGAGGCCCCGACTAGCTGCATCGTTTGGCCAGTGGTCCCGAACGACTGGGAACTCAAGTCTGCAACCATAAATCATCTGCCCCTCTTCCGAGGATTGGCCAAGGAGAACCCCCATCGCCACCTCCAGCAACTACACTCCATTTGCGACGCCATGAAGCCCCACAACGTTACTGTCGAGCATGCCAAGCTCCGTGCCTTTATGTGGTCCCTCAAGGACGACGCTCTTGACTGGTTCTATGATTTGCAGCCGCAATCCATCAATTCATGGGCCGAGATGTCCAAGGCTTTCACGGACAAATACTACCCTGTGTCTATAGCAATGGTAACCCAAAAGCAGCTCGTGTCCATCCTCCAAAAGGACTCGGAAGACCTTGAGCAATACTATGAGCGGTTCAAAAAGATGCAAGCCTTGTGCCCCTCGCATAATCTGTCCGAACATGCCCTCATGTAGTACTTCTGCGAAGGCCTTAACGGTCGAGACAAGGCCTTGTTGAACGTTGCTGCTAATGGTTCCATTACCAGACTCACTCCCGCTGCCGCCAAAGACACTATTGACCTCATGGCCAAGAACAACCTCCAGCTCAACAACTCTACTAGCGTTCAAGACGCCCGTTCAGCCACTATAGAAAATCAATTGGCAGCCATCACGGGTATGTTGCAGAACATGGCTTCGGGATATCTGGTCCAGCTCAAGGCCTGCCAGATCTGTCAGCTCTCGGACCATCCCACGGATGCTTGCCCCTTTATCCCAGAAGAAATTCCCGTCAACGCAGTAGGAGGATTCAATGCCCCGTATGGTCAACATCACAATCAAGGCTGGAAGCAGCCTAGTTACGGGTGGAACAACAACCAGCAGGCCGGACCCAGCCATCAGTACGGACAAAACCCATACGGAAATCACCCCCCTCCTTTTAACATGCAAACTTTCAAGCCCAGGCCCAATTTTCAGAATTATCAATATCAAAGGCAACCCCCTCCGAACCAGAACTTCACTATGCAAGCGCCCCTGAATGAGGACTCCTCCCCCGATAAGAAGAAAATCGCGGAGCTGAAAAAACAGATTCGGACCCTCATGGCGGAAATAAAAGAGGTGAAAAATGGAGGGAGATTTCCAGGACAGACGGAACCTAACCCGAAGCATGAGGCGTGTGCCATGAACCTCCGCAGTGGTCTCGAAATCCCTTCTCGTGTCCATCCAGACCCCGAGCCTGCAAAAGACGTCCCAGCCCCTGAAGCTGAGACTGCCGTCCCAGCCCCCGAATGTGAACAACCTACTGACCAGCCCAGGAAGTCCCGATTTGGCGACGCAGCACTTGACCATTTCTTCTCTAATACAAAGGCTCGCTGTAAGAAGAAGCAGCCCGTGGAAGAAGAAGAATTCTCCCAGGAGTTCATAAACAAAGTCCTCGAGCCCCCGTTTCCTCAACGACTGATCAAAAAGAAGAAAGAAGAAGAAGATCGAGACATCTTTGAGATGTTTAGCAAGGTCGTCATCAATATTCCACTCCTCAAGGCCATCAAGAACAAACATGCCTCGATATGCAAAGTTTTTGAAACAACTATGCACCAACAAGAACAAATTCACTGAGGTGAATCGAATTAGTGTGGGAGCTAACTTGTCCGCCCATATCCAAAATTCCACCCAAGTGCAAGGACCAGGGCATGTTCACGGTTCCATGCAGGATCGGGACCATCGATATTGGGAAGGCAATGTGCGACTTGGGAGCTGGAATCAATGTTATGCCCTTGACCATCTACAACAGTCTCGGACTCGGGCCCTTGAAAGAAACCACTCTTGTCATCCAACTCGCCGACCGCTCGGTCGTGTATCCCAAAGGCATAATCACGGATGTTCTTGTCCAAGTTGGTGAATTCTTATTTCCGGCGGATTTCTATGTTCTCTCCATGGAAAACCCAACAAACACCAAGTCTTCGGATCTACTCTTGGGACACCCTTTCTTGGCCACCGCCCGTGCAAAGATTGACTGCTATGAAGCCTCCATCTCCCTCGAATTCGACGGGAAAATCATCCGTTTCAACATCCTGGACTCCATGAAGTACCCTCCCGAATTCTCGAGTGTCAATTTTATTGACGTGATAGACCCTCTTATGGAAAACATCGCTGAGCTGAACTCCGTCGAGCCCCTGAAGCTGATTCTTGACAGAAGTCTTACTCCCGAATCCTTGCAGGAGATGACATCGTCCATTGAGGTTCCTACTGAACTAATCACGGTGGCAACATCCCTCGAAGCAAATGCTATCTTAACAGTTGAGCCCCCGAGTGAGTCCCCAGAATGCGTCGATCATGAGCGACTCCCCTCTTCTCTTGAACAAGCTTCAGACCTTGAACTTAAGGCACTGCCCTCACACTTGAAGTATGCCTACCTCGGGGAGAGAGAATCCCTCCCAGTCATAATTTCCAACAAGCTGGAAGCAGATCAAGAGATTGAGTTAGTAAACCTCCTCAAGAGTTTTAAGAAGGCCATCGGTTGGATGATTGCCGACATCAAGGGTTTGTCGCCGTCCTTGTGCACTCACCGTATACATCTCGAAGAGGACTCCAAGACAATCAGGCAACCTCAAAGGCGTTTGAACCCCCCATGATGGAGGTAGTTAAGAAGGAGGTCCTGAAGCTGCTCGATGCCGGGGTAATTTATCCCATTTCTGATTCCCCATGGGTTAGCCCCGTTCAGGTGGTCCCGAAGAAAACCGGTATCACTATCATTCCGGGCCCCGAGGGTCTGCCAATTCCCTCCCGAATCCAGAATGGCTGGCGTGTATGCATTGACTATCGACGCTTGAATGAGGCCACCCGAAAAGATCACTTCCCACTGCCCTTCATAGATCAAATGCTAGAGCGCCTTGTGGGCAAGACGCATTATTGCTGCCTGGATGGGTATTCGGGATTCCACCAAATTCCAGTAGCCCTTGAAGACCAGGAGAAAACCACTTTCACGTGCTCATTCGGGACCTTTGCTTACAGACGCATGCCCTTTGGCTTATGCAATGCCCCGGCTACATTCCAGAGGTGCATGGTCAGCATCTTTTCAGAATTTATGGAAGAATGCATCGAGGTATTCATGGACGACTTCACGGTCTATGGTAACTCCTTTTCCGAATGCCTCTCGAAGTTAAAGAAAATTCTGCAAAGATGTGTAGAAACTAACCTTGTGCTTAATTTTGAAAAATGTCATTTCATGGTTGACCAAGGGCTTATCCTGGGCCACATCGTGTCCCGAAAGGGTATCGAAGTGGACAAGGCTAAAATCCAAGCTATCGAGACCTTGCCTTACCCCTCGAATATTCGAGATGTGCGTTCTTTTCTTGGTCATGCAGGATTTTACAGGAGGTTCATCAAGGACTTCTCCAAGATAGCCCAACCAATGTGCCAGCTGTTACACAAGGACGTGGACTTCATATTTGATGAAAAATGCAAGACGGCCTTTGAGACCTTGAAAGCCAAGCTCATTTCTGCTCCTGTCATTCGGGCCCCCGACTGGACTCTCCCCTTCAAGATCATGTGTGATGCTAGCAATCAGGCTTTGGGAGCCGTCCTGGGTCAGAAGAAAGATAAGGAGATGTACGTCATCTACTATGCCTCCAAATTGTTGGATCCAGCCCAACAAAACTATACGACGACGGAGAAAGAGCTTTTGGCAATTGTCTATGCCCTTGAAAAATTTCGGCAGTACCTCTTGGGCACCGAAGTGATTGTGTACTCTGATCATTCCGCCCTTCGATGCCTGCTCAAAAAAGCCAATGCGAAGCCTAGGCTTATCCGCTGGATCCTCCTACTTCAAGAGTTCAACCTTGCTATCAAGGACAAAAAGGGGACCGAAAATTGCGTGGCAGACCACCTCAGTAGGCTCCCGAACCAAGAAGACGACTCCCAAGTAGCCATTCGGGAGACCTTCCCAGATGAGCATTTGTGCTTAGTTGACACCGCAAAATTCCCTTGGTTCACGGACATAGCTAATTTTTATGCCACTGGTGCACTTCCAGTCAAGGCCTCGAGTGCGGAACACAACCGTATCTGCAAGCAAGCCAAGTTCTACGTTTGGGACAACCCCTACTTATGGAAGCACTGTTCAGACCAGATTGTTAGGCGCTGTGTCACCATGGATGAGGTCCCATCAATCCTCAAGTTCTGCCATTCGACAACGGAAGGGGGACATTTTGCTGCAAAGAAAACCGCACTCAAGGTCCTGGAAGCCGGTCTTTATTGGCCTTCGATCTTCAAGGACAGTTATCTATTTTGCGCAACCTGCCCTCGATGCCAAGCCATGGGAAACATCGGAGCTAGAAACCAAATGCCCCTGACCAGCATCCTTGCGTGCGAAATCTTCGATATTTGGAGCATTGACTTCATGGGACCGTTCCCGAATTCATTCGGGCATACATACATGCTGCTCGCATTGGACTATGTATCCAAATGGATTGAGGCCAAGGCCACCAAAACAGACGATTCACGAGTGGTTGCTGATTTTCTCCGGACCCACATCTTTAACCGATTCGGGACCCCTCGAGCTCTCATCAGTGATCGGGGGACTCATTTTTGCAATCGGACAGTCGCTTCATTGCTTAATAAATATGGAGTGACTCACCGAGTATCCACAGTTTACCACCCCCAAACCAATGGGCAGGCTGAGGTCTCGAATCGGGAGATCAAGGCTATTCTCGAGAAGACCGTGAATCAGTCAAGGAAAGACTGGAGCCTCAAGCTAGGAGACGCGCTATGGGCCTATCGTACTGCATTCAAGACCCCGATCGGCATGACGCCTTATCGATTGGTCTACGGCAAGCCATGACACCTTCCAGTCGAGATTGAACACAAGGCCTTTTGGGCAATCAAGAAAGTCAACATGGACTTAAACTTGGCCGGGAAAGACCGATGTTTGCAAATCCAAGAGCTTGAAGAACTTCGGGGGGATGCCTATGAAAACTCAATGATATACAAGGGCAAGACTAAGGCCCAGCATGACAAGCATCTCGTAGTCAAGAACTTCACTGTTGGGCAAAAAGTTTTGCTATACAACTCAAGACTACGGATTTTCTCCGGAAAGCTCAAGTCCAAATGGACGGGACCATATCAAATCACAGCAGTGTTTGAACATGGGGTTGTTGAAATCCAGAATCTAAACAATGGGGAGCCATTCAAGGTGAACGGCCATCGGCTGAAACCCTTCTATGAAGGATTCAAGCCCTCGACTGCCGAAGAAGCAAGGGTCGAGGACCCAGCAATCAACGCCCCCGAATGAAGCAACAACGTCTAGGCCTAGACGATAATCAAGGCCAAGTGTGGGGACAACCCCCGAATTTCTAACCCTCTCTCTTTAATTTCCCTGTCTTTAAATTTCGAATCCGACATTCTTTTTCTCTCTTCCCCATGCATATTTCTTATCTTCCCTAGGTAGTCTTATTTAATTTTGTCTATTCTTATTCCCTTTTGTCCCTTGGTTTTTATCTTTATTAGAGTCAACTCTAGCTTTTCAAAAAATTTATGTGCACTTTTTATGTTACCTAGATGAAATTTGAATTTTCTTTGTCTTCTTTCCCTCTCAATTAATTCCCTTATCTCTCTCTCTCTCCAATTTAATGTCTTGTCCCCTACTTTATTAACCCCTATTTAATTCTTTTGATTTTATTCCCCTCTCTCCTATTTTCAAATCCTAAAAGCTGATTTGCTTTCCCCGAATCCCGTGCAGGTGCAGGCGCACGCTGCCCTTGGCACTTCGCCTCCTCTCCCATCGCGACACGTAGCAGACGGAACCCAAAGAGATCAGTTCCCATCCCTCTCTCCACCTTTCCACATCTTCCAACCCACTCACCCACGCCACCTAACCGTCAGACCCTACCCGTTACCCAACCAAAACCCCTCATCTCTCCCAATCAAATCAAAACGTAACCCAACCAAAACCCCTCATCTCTCCCTACCCGTTACCCAACCAAAACCCCTCATCTCTCCCAATCAAATCAAAACGTAACATCTTTTTTCTCTTCTTTCCAAAAACAAAATCCTCTCTTCTTCCTCATGGGCCGCACAAGCCTAAACCTAAACAAACCCACCACTTCTCACTCTTCTACCCCTACTCCTACTCCTCTCTCCACTCAAAACCAGCCAAAAACCACCACCGATCACTCACCCACCGCCACTGAACCACTCGGATCAGCCTCCTCCGAAGCCACTATAGACCTTGACGAGATCATATTCACCACCTCACTTCCAAACATGACCAGATCCGGCAAAGTCCACCGCATTCCTCCAACTGCCACCGCCGGCAGTAAAAAGAAAACTTCTCCTCCTCCCAGCCCAGTGAACTCCGTCCCGCTCGACGTCAAGCCAATCGGCTATGTCATCCCCTCTAACACCGAGGAGGACGAGGCGGCCCAAACCAGTTCTAGCCTCCGAGAGGCAAGGAGGGTCGAGAAGGAAAATGAAGAGCAGTTTCCTTGGGACTCCGATGACCAGCGAGCGGCTGAGGAGGAAGAAGACGAAGAGGAAGGAGAAGAGGAGGTCGAGCTGAAGGAGCGGCCTGTTGAGCACGACGCTCAGGACCCCGAGCATACTGCTCAAGGTCCCGAGGATGTTCAAGAGGGCCAAAGCGCAGGAGCCGTAAGCGAAGGAGCAGGGGAGATTGACCCACCCAAACCTCCCAGTCCGCCCCCAAAGAAGGCCCAGGGCAAGACCCGAGCGGCGAAGAGTGCCTCCAAAGCCCCAGCAGCGAAGGCCCCACCATCTAAAACCCCGGCCAGCAAGAAACGGAAGCTCCCCGCCACACCCAATGGCAAAGGCATAGCCGCAGACACCCCCCGAAAATCCCAGCGAACTGAAGAGGAGGATGACTTCCTCGAGACCCCATCACCGGCTTCGGGATCTCGTCCCAGCTACCTGGTAACAGCTGATCTTGAGACTTTTAACGAATTGTTCATTTTCAATGATAAACACTCTCTGGATAAAGTCGCCTTGATGAACTTCAAGGGGGTAGCCCCGTGTCCTAAGCTCGATATGGATTTATATGATAAGTTAGGCATTGGGTCCCGAATTCGGGAGTTGATTAGTGGGATAGGTTGGGAGAGCCTCTTTTATATGGATCAGCCTACGTATCTGGAGCTCAGCCTTGAGTTCTTTGCCAGTTTTTGGTACAAGGTCGATCTGTTCAAGCCAAGGGGTGGGGTAGGTCCCGATCTGTCTACCAGGGGTTGCATCAATTTTCGGCTGGCTAGCAAATGGCACCCGATGTCCCTCAACGACTTCAATGTATACCTCGCTTTTGTCAGTCGTGAGGACATTGAGGGGCACGCATATCAGAACGCCTTGACCACTGTCCCGACCGAATTCAACAACCACAAAGCCCTTCGGGAGCTCACTGGATAGTCCAAGGTCAAGTTTGACTCCCGCAATACCAAGGCTCATATCATTCGAGACCCGGCACTTCGGATCCTGCAACACTTCCTGTCCATTGCCCTCGTGGGTAAGTTCGGGACCTCAGGACAACTTTGGTTACTGGATCGCCACCTCTGTGCACAACGTTGCCAATGCCCCCTGGGTCGTTCTCCTGTTCTTGGGTCCCTTGTCACCAGCCTGGCCTCGCAGATATACACCTCACTCCGGGAACTGAACTTGTACCAACACCTGAATTCTTTCAAGCTCCTTGGTCTCAAAACCTTGGACACGATGGGATTCCTTTGTGTTATTAATGGTATCTTGAGCTTTCATGCAGATAACAAAGGAAAGATAGAAGGCAAGTTCGAGTACCCGGACCTATCTCAGCCCCGAGCCCAGTCTGCTACCCCCGAGCCTCCTTCCGCCAAGACGAACGCTTCCACTGGCCCCAAAGAGAATGCTCCAGGCCCCGAACAGATGCCGAGCAACAACGCTATCATCCGCTTACTCACTGACATCCTGGAAACCAATCGCAACATCCTCAAAGAAATTCGTGAGCAAATTGCCACATTCGTCCCACCTCACCCCTGATCCCGAACATTTTCAAACCCTTTGCCCCTGCATGGGTTGTTATCTATGTTGAACAATTTCCATTTCTGCTTTCAGTTTAAACTGCTATCTCTTTTGTCTCCTTCCCGCATTGAGGACAATGCGCTGCCTAAGTGTGGGGAGGAGTTTAAAACTGCTAAGTATTTATTATGCATGTTAATCATATTCTAGTTTATTTTTCCTAAGTTTATGCATGAATTAATTTCTAGCTTTTAATTAATTTCTAGTTTTTATGCCTAGTTTTTGGAAAACACCCAATAACGGACACACACCTGACTTATACACATAGAATAAAAATGTTGTCTTAGTCAAGGTCCCGAATGTGATATTCTTTGCCTGTTATACCTTATATCTGCTTCAAGACCTAAACACCAGTAGTCACGAATCAGCACCTTGTGAGCATTTGAGCCTTCGTTTATTTGCTTAAAGTGAAATGCATGACTAAGGTACTAACTGGGTTTGCATGATATCCATGGGTATAGACACATTTAGGCATAGGAAAGTAGCAAAAAGATTAAGTTCTCGCATCGAATTGTTCTCTCTCCTTTTCTTTTGTTCTATTTCTTTCATCTTGACCCCGAACCCCTTCTTGACCTCTCCAATTCTAACCATTTGAATTTTTCTTGATCTTTCTCTTGGTAGGTGAGCGATGTTGTTGGGAGCGCTATCGAGGGCTAGACTAGACAAATGAAGCAGCAAAGGCAAAATGTGGGGATCCCGCAAAAATTCAAGATCCTGAATGATGGCGCAAATTCAAGACCCCAAAGCGAAATTCAAGGGCAGACCAGAACGAAAAATCACTTCCCACCCACAGCAAAACACAAGTGTGGGGAAGTGAAATCAGAATATCAAGCCCCCGAAGAACAAGGTCTCGATCCTCAATTCAGATCTCTCTTTCTCTCTCTCTCGAAAAAAAAAGAAAAAAAAAAGAAAAACAGAAATATAAATAAAACAGAGAGAGAGAAGAGATCAAATTTCATGAAGAAGAGGAAAACCAACAGCCAGCATCCATTCAAGGTCCCGAGTCTTGGTCCCGAATGAAGAAGGCAAGGATCCCCCTCGAAGAAGAAGAACCTAGTTTAGCTTTCACCCTCAGCAACATTGTCTCACCATCTAGACTCCTTCTGCCAAGGGAGCGTTCCAGGTTTGAGATGGTTTTCACCACCTTCTCATTTCACTTCTGTACTTTCCCTCTTCTCTACTTTCCCTTCTCAATACGCTTCTTCCATTTCCTCTCACCAATTATTTTCTTTGTTTCCCCTTCTTACCCTTGATGCGAAGTCTTTTGATTGCTGGATTGCCTATGCATATGTCTAATGTACTCGGATTGACTTGCAAACTTGGTTTTGTGCTACGTTATTTGCATACTTGAGTGTTTAAACACCTAGCCTTGTTCACGAGCGTGAGTGCAAACACCGATCCATGTGAGGACTGCTGGTAAATAGGTTGATGTGGAAAAGTCTCTTCTCAAGGGTCGTTATCCTTCTGATTTGATGCAGATGTATCTAGGCAAAGTCTGTTTTCATTCGGGGTCCCGAATCTTGACAAGTGTATTTATTCTCTATGTTATGGTCTGGTGTGTCTGTTTTGTTTTGGGACTGTTTTAAAATTTTGTGAATGCTCGAGGGCGAGCATTGGGCAGTGTGGGGATTATTTGATAGCATGTTGTTATGCATGATTTTCCCTCCATTTTCTCGCCCATTTAAGGCATGATTCTCCTAATTTACCCTTGTTTCCATTACTTTTGCAGAATTAGGCCTAAAATGGGAGTTTATGCGAAAAGATGCATTTTTTGGGCATTTTGTGCAGTTTTGAGCTTCAAGACCCAGAGTCGAGGTCCCGAGTCCAGAGCAGCATTCAAGGTCCCGAATCGGATTCTCCATTCGGGACCTCGAAGGGCGAAGAATGACATTTCCACGTGTCATCTCGCCAGAGCTTCCATGTGCCTCCTCTGACACTGTTCCTGCAGTCTGCACTGACCACCAAATACCTACCGTTCTGACCAAGTCAGCCCTTGAGCCCAGTCCAGACCTGCCAAAGCTGGGAAAATCAGACAGCTTTATGCTTTTCCAGCTTTGTGCTTTAAGGAGCATGGATCCACTTCTTTAGGCTTTCAATTAATGCATTTTGTCCCTAGTTTTAGGCTGAAGATATTTTGTGCTTAGAGCTCTACTATATAAAGGGCATTAAAGATTAGTTTAGATCATCTTTTATCTATCCCTCACTTCATAGTGTAATTTTCGGAATTAGTAGAATTAGTTTTTCTTAGACTTCTCTCTAGTTTATCTCTCTAGCTCTTGTTAGCTTCCTTCATCCTTGCCGCCGGGCTTCAAACGGATTTTAGTAACAAAGTTTTCTTCCTTTAATCTATTTATTTACTTGTTATGCTTTCTTCAATTATTATTTGTTTAATTTCAAGTATGAGTAGCTAAATCTTTAATTCTTAGCAAGGGTAATTCAAGGGTTGCAAAGGCAGATTCGAGGCCTAAATACGTTTAATACATTCTTGATGCCATATTCAATTATTCATCGTTTTAATTACATCTTTGCATGATTTAAATTGAGGTCTGATCAGCTGATAATTATCTTGTGTAAATGCTGCCGTTTATGTGATGAATACGGAAGGAAAATTGCATGAAATAAGTAGGCATCTGTTTAGTCTTGACTGCACTGAAGTGGTCTCGAATAGATAGGGTGGGTAGTTGATTAGAGCAAGGTCACGAGCCTGACAAACTGAGGGACTCTTGGCTCTAGATCTGTCTTTTCTTAGCTTCATGGGCGGTTTGAGTATGGCCCTCCCGCATTCGTGCCTGCAGGGATGGCAAACCGTCAAGACTACCTCATATGTGGAAACGGGGGGTAGTTTCTCTTAAGAGAAAAGTAGGGGATATCCGAGGAATCTGGTCCCCATGTCATTTCTATGATGTCTTGAATAGAATACCCTTGAGCCGATGACAATCTGGTCCCAAACGTAACCCAAGAATACCCTCTGCTAAGAATCCCTCTCTATCTGATTATTTGTGTGTATTTTCCCTCTATTTATTTATTTCTGGAGTTATTTGCTAATTGCTTTATTTTACCATTCGGGACCTCGAACGTGACATTCAGGACCCCGAATACTGCTTTCCTAGATATAAATTGTTAGCTCCCAAAATCTGCCTTGGCTAACTCGTTTAGCCAAGTAAACCCCCCCCCCCCCCCCCCTGATTGTTACTTTTTGTGCATTTCACCCCCGAATACATTCAAGGCCTTAGATCAGTCTCTCACAATCCCTGTGTTCGACCCTGACTACCATTGTACACATTATCTCTTGTGCACACACATTTTCAGGCACTATAAATCTTCATTTGACTGACGATCAGGACGCGTGTCATGTTAACTGTTGTGCTTCTAGAAGGGATATTTTGCAGACTTCTACTCCAAAGAAAGAATGTCGTCAAGACCTTGACGCGAACCAGACCAGTGCTCTGTCTCAAGGCCTCGACAGTTCTGAACCTTCTTCCAAAGAAAGCATCTTCTGAGATCCGCGGAATTCCAGGCGCTTCCAGTAGACATCAGGCATGTCAGGAATCCCAGAATATTCCTTTTGCAAGGACATGTGTTGTCACGCCCTCATTGCCGTTAGCCGTTTTGTCCCCTAGCTAGTATTAGGCTATATAAGCATAGTTTTAGGGTTTTTGTAGGACGGCTGTTCCAAGGATATTTTCTTACATTAGTTTCAGCATTTATTTTCTGGGGATCATCTCCTCTTCTCGATCAAGAGCAGCCTTTGTCAACAATTTTCCTCTTCGATTATTAATTAATCTACCGGTTTACTCTACTCCCTTTTTACTTTCTTTATTTTATCATTGTATGATTCTATCTACCTACTGTTTATATTATAGTATGAGTAGCTAAATACCCCTTTCTTGGTGAAGGGTGTTTCAAGGGTTGTAGGGTTCGGTTAAGAGGTCTAATGCGTGCTTAACATATTCTCTTATGACACATAACTGTTTATCGATTTAATTCCATGTTTGTCTAGAAATGTTAAGAGCTTGATCATCTTTTAGTATTTCTGCATGAGTAACGTCATATTCCAGGGTTATACCTGACGTGAAGCCCTGGAGTTTGAGCAGACACCTAGGGGAGGCAGCGCGAGAGGTCTCACCTAGGGGTAAACAGTTATCTAGGGTATGTGATACGAGTCTGACAAGCTGAGTTATCACGCCCTAGATCTGTCTTACCTCCCCTTCATGGGCGTTCTGAATTTAGTCTCCCTACTTCGAGCCCGTTATAGGCCGGACGGTCAAGGCTACCTTTTAATGACAAGGGAGGTAGCTGGGAGGATGGCTGAACGTCAAGGTCACCTCATATGTGGAAACGGGGGGTGACTTTTATCTAAGAGGGTAAGCAGGGGATGCGGTGTGGAAACGCGGTCCCTATAGCAGATCTAAGCACGAGTCTGGAAAACCTCGTCTACTCTAACCATTCTGCCCTTCGGTGTTTGTTGACCAAAGCCGATGCCAAACCACGGCTTATTCGTTGGATCCTACTCCTACAAGAATTCAATTTCGCTATCAAGGATAAGGCAGGAAAAGAAAACCTTGTGGCAGATCACTTGAGCAGACTTCCAGCCCAAGAAGATAATTCACGTGAGCCAATCCGAGATACTTTTCCAGACGAGCAATTATGTCTAGCCCAAGCTATTTATTCCCTATGATTTTCTGATATTGCAAACTTTTGTGCTACTGGCACTTACCCAGCTGATGTCACTCCCTCTGAATGCAACAGAATCAGAAGACAAGCAAAATACTACATATGGGATAACCCCTACCTATGGAAGCACTGTTCGGATCAGATCATTCGTAGATGTGTAACCATGGACGAGGTGCCCTCGATCCTTAAATTCTGCCATTCAGAAGGAGGCCATTTCGCGGCCAAGAAAACCGCCCTGAAGGTTCTGGAAGCTGGTCTGTACTGGCCCATCATTTTCAAAGATAGTTACATGTTTTGCGCTTCGTGCCCCCGATGTCAGGCCACTGGAAATATCGGGGCCAGAAATCAGATGCCCTTGACAAACATTATTGCTTGCGAGATCTTTGACATCTGGGGTATAGACTTTATGGGCCATTCCCAATTCTTTTGGCAACATCTACATCCTTCTGTCCATCGATTATGTCTCTAAATGGGTCGAGGCCAAGGCTACTCGAATGGATGACTCCAAAGTGGTTGTGAACTTCCTCCGCACCAATATCTTCAACCGATTCGGTACACCTAGAGCGCTCATAAGCGATAGGGGTACCGACTTTTGCAACCGTGTTGTGTCCTCTCTTTTGACAAAATATGGAGTCCACCATAGAACATCCACTGCTTATCACCCTCAGACTAACGGTCAAGCCGAGGTCTCGAACCGTGAGATCAAATTCATTCTTGAGAAGACCGTTAACCAGTCCAGGAAGGATTGGAGTTTGAAACTGGGTGATGCCCTCTGGGCCTATCGTACAGCTTTCAAGACCCCGATAGGAATGACCCCTTACAGACTTGTTTATGGAAAGTCGTGCCATCTCCCAGTGGAGATAGAGCACAAGGCTTTTTAGGCTATCAGAAAAGTGAACACAGATCTCGGCATCGCCGACCAACACAGGCGCTTGCAAATCCAAGAGCTAGAGGAATTGAGGGATGATACCTATGAGAATGCCATGCTCTATAAGGGCAAGACAAAAGCTTACCATGACCGGCACCTTCGTCCCAAAACGTTCACAGTCGGACAACAAGTTTTGTTGTACAACTCACGCCTGCGACTCTTTGCTGGGAAGCTGAAATCCAAATGGTCTGGACCTTTCGTTGTCACGACTATCTACACCCATGGGGCAGTTGAAATTCAGAACCCGGTCACAGGAATCATCTTCAAGGTCAGTGGGCAGAGACTGAAGCCCTTCTATGAAGGTTTCCAGCCCTCGATTGTTGAGGAGGCTATGGTGGATGTCCCACCTGTCCAGACCTAGAATATCAAAGCACGTCGAGGTCCCGATGAGTAAATGGACCACGCTGGAGGCATTCGATATGCCGACTGAATCTTTTCTCTCTCCCTTATCTTTTCTCTACCTTTTTGGATTCTCTGATTTTATTTGATTTTATTCCCAAGTTTTATTAATTGCATATATCCCTTTCACCTATGATTTTATTCCTTTTATTTAGCATTAACTCACCTTTATTCTCTCTTTTTGTCCATATCTTATATCAACCGACTCCTTTTTTGAAATTTGAAAGTTGTTCACCTTTTTAGGTAGTTGAGATACGCGTGAGCCGTCGTGCCCCACGCCTAGGGTGCCACGTGGCCTGACAAGTGCAGCAAAGGCAGGCCTCATCAATACAAAAGCTGTGCCATTTATTGCCAGCTGTGATTACCACTCTCTCTCCCACGCTCCCACCCAATTTTCACTCATATCACTTTCAAACCTATCACTTTCACCTCTCTCCCTCACCAAACACGCAACCCTATCCTCTCTCCACCACCATCTCCATCCCCAATACTTTTATCTCTTCCCTCACTATCAATGGCACCTAAGACAAAAAAGCCAGCCCGCAAGAACGCTGCTGGACCTAAACCGGTAGACACTTCCAGCCCCGTTCCTTCCAGGTCTAGATCACAGTCAGCTACACCGAACTCGGCTTCATACAAAATAGTCACACCACCGTCTTCCACCCCACTTCCCATTCCCTCTCCTACGGCGGTCTCACCCACAACCGTGGACCAGATCAGAGAGTTCACCCCGGTGGAAGATGACATAGAAGTCACTGGCTCCATTCCTCCAACCACGATGACCACTAGAGGCGGCCGTGTGGTGAAGCTCCCTCCTGGATCGTCCACGGCCAAGTCCAAATCCAAAAAGCCCTCTACCTCGGCCAAGCAGTCCCCCCTTGACACGGTCGTCGATCGTTTCCTAGCTCCTCAGCCTGCCTTAACGGTGGAGGAGGTCCTCAAGGACATCCTAATCTCTGACGAAGAAGTCGAGGTCATGGAGGACCAAATAGAGACTAGTATTGGCCAGGAGATTCAAAACCCCGAGGCCATGGAGGAGGGAACGGGAGAAAGTGGAGAAGCGGAGAGCAACGGAGGAGACGAAGAGGAGGAAGATCTCGAGGCCCAGGAAGCTGCAGAGGAGGCGGAGAGAAAGCAGAAAGCAGCCGCGGTAAGATCAGCTGCTAAGAAAGGAAAATCCAAAGTTGAGGCCAAACCAGAGCAGCGAGCTGCAGTTGATACACCAATGAGCCTCAAGAGGAAACTTTGAGCCACCAGTGCCGGCAAGCCCTCGGGTTCCAAGAAGCCTCGAGCCCTCGAAATAGATGATGACGTCGAGGTCGAGACCCCAGCGCATTCATCCATCCCCCAATCCAGCTCACAACAGGTGACTTCTGACCTTTCCTCACCCCATGAATGGATTGTCTTTAATGATAAACCTTCTCTTGACAAGTTAACTATGCTGAATTCCAAGGGCGTTAGCTCATGTGCGCGCCTGGATTTTGATTTTCTTGCTAAGATGGGCATTGAGTCCAAGATCAGGGAGTATGTGGCCAACATTGGTTAGGAGTCTCTATTCTATTTGGAGCACCCGACCTTTGTTGAGCTTTCCCTCGAGTTTTTCACTACATTCTGGGTAGATGGCACTTTTAGGCCCAAGGGCAAGGTCGGTCCGAACTCCTCTACCCCTGGTTTGATCAATTTTAGGCTAGCTAACAAATGGGAGCATCTGACCCTGGGTGAATTTAATTGCTGGTTAGGATTTGTCACTAAGGGTGAACTGAACACCCCTCTGTACAAGAATGCCTTGACTGTTATCCCTTCTATTTTTTATGCCACTGCTACTTTTCGTGAGCTAACCAATAAGCCTGCTGTTAAGTATGATCCTAAGGGTAGTAAAGCCCATGAAATCGTTGATCCTGCCCTGCGTATCCTGCATCGATATCTGGCCCTCACCTTTTCAGCAAGATTTGGTTCCTCAGGACAGATATCTGTGCAGGAACTTTTCTTTTTATGGTGTATGAAACACAAACGTAGGGTCAATCTTGGTTTTTGGGTAGCTTCGGGCGTATTGCATGTATTGAATGGTGGTCGTGGGCCTATTTTTGGATCACTTATCTCCTTGTTTGCTGTGAAAATGCGTAACATTGACCTGGCTGCTAGTAACCTTTCTGAGCCCCTAGCATTCAAGGATTTGGATATCCGAACCTTGGATGTCATGGGCCATTTGTGTCTCTCACGTGGTGTGTTGAGTTTTTATCCAGGTTGTGCCCCAGCAGCGGAGAAGGTTTTCGGGACCAAGAACGATGACATCTTCGACTATCCAGATCTTTCAGATCCCCACTCCAATGTCATTCCTCCAGCCCCCGAAAAGCAAGTACCCCAAGCGGAAGCAGCTCGACAAGGCCAGAATGCGGCAACAGCAAGCCAGCCCCCGATTCCTCTCATTGTCTACGACCCGACCCAGACGAGACTTCTCCAGCTCATTCTGCGGGAACTTCAGGCTTTGACGGCTAAAGTTGCCCGCAGAAATTTGCCACCCCAGTAACCCACCCCTGAACATTTTCATCTCTCCAGCCCCCGAAAGGGGCACTAAACAGTTTTAATGTTTTTATTACTATGTTGTACTTATACTTCTTAAACTCCTTTTATTCTCTCCCCGCATTGAGGACAATGCGCTGCCTAAGTGTGGGGAGGGAATTATTTATGCGTTTTGCCTGTGTGATTGCATGTTTATTTTCACATTTTCTGCATGATTGCATGATTTTCGGATTTTATTTTTAGCCATGCTAGGAAATTTTCCCACTACCAGTTGTCAAACCCTCATTTGTGGCATGCGTTTTTAGCTTTTGATGCACAGAAGAATCATGACATCCACCGTATCTACACCTGAACATGCATTCTTAGACCTGCTAGCCCTTATATCCATATCTAGGCCACGACACCAATAGTCATAATTTGATCCCGTGAGCATATTTGAGCTTCATACCCGTTATTTTTGAGTAAAAAAATGCTTAGCTAGGCATGGTCTAGGTTTGCATAATATCCCTGGGTATAGTCACTGTTAGGACTTGGGAAAGCTTAGATATGACAGAAAACTTCGCATCAATGTCTCTTTCTTTCCCTTCTCCCCCCCCCCCCCCCCCCCCCCCCCCTCTTCTCTTTTTGAGCCCCCGACATTCCCCTTCTTTTCATACTCCTTCCTAACCATTCGTCTTTTCTTGATCTTTTTCCTTGGCAGGTGAGGTAGCGATTATTGAGGGAAACGTCGAGGGCTAGACACCTAAAGTGCGCAGACAAGTTCAAGTGTGGGGAAGCAAACAAAAGAAAAAGACTTCAAAGCAGAAAGCAGAGATCTAGGGCAAGAAAAAGCAAAAAATCAAAAAAAATCTCAAAACGTTTCGAGCCCTAGATCATTCAGAGAAATCGAGCCCCCAGAAAGTTTCAAGTGTGGGGAAGCGAAAAAGAAGTCACCATCGATGCTGGAAGCAGATCAAGGGCAAGCGCCGAACAAAAAATTAAAAGTTTCATGCCCCGGAAGAATCAAGGTTTTGTAACTGCTTCGTGCCCCCGTTTACTCTAAAAAAAAAAATCAGAATAAAAAGGAGATGGGCATTAATCGAGCAAAAACAGTACCCGCATCCGAAGCCTCAACAAGAATGTTTTCCTGCCCTTGAAAGAAGACCTCTGTCTAGCCCCCGAAACATCTCGTGCCCTCAATGAAAGCTGCCTTGCCATTTCGCTTCTTCCCAGCCAAGGGATCCAACCAGGTTTTATCTGGTTCCTTCTTTTCTTTCCTTCTTTTCTCCCTTCATTTCACCTCCTACTTCTCTCTTCCACATTTCTAGCTCTTTCGATCCCGTTTCTTTCTTTTTGCTGATGCGTTGCTTTTCCGATCGTTGATTGCCCATGCATGTGTTCTACAATACTCGGATTGACTTGCAAACTATGCCTGTGTTGTGTTATTTGCATTCATGAGTGATAGCCTAAACACTTATTTTATTCTGAGTATGAGTGCAAATACATATCTTTGTGAGGACTGCTGGTGAATAGGCTAGATTTGGGAAAGTCTGGTTGATAGGGTCGTTATTCTATCAGCCGGATGTAGGTGCTTTTCTAGGTCTGGATTTGTTCTTGTTGGGTGTAGATTGCAGGATGGCGTGCCAATTCTAGGTGTTGGGAGTTGAGTGTGTATGTTTCTAAACGAGGTGGTTTTCCAATTTTTGTTTATGCTCGAGGGCGAGCATAGAGACAGTGTGGGGATGTTTCATAGCACGTTTCATCTCTTGTTTTTACCCTCCTTTCTAGCCCTTTCAGGGGCTCGATGTTGCTATTTGACCCTCATTTCAATCTTATATGCAGATTAGCATCAAAGGAGGGAAAAGACCGAAAAGAAGCGATTTTAGAGCATTTCTGAGGAATTCCATTTTCCAGGCCTAGAAGAAAGAATATCGTCAAGACCTTGACGCGAACCAGACCAGTGCGCTGTCTCAAGGCCTCGACAGTTCTGAACCTTCTTCCAAAGAAAGCATCTTCTGAGATCCGCGGAATTCCAGGCGCTTCCAGAAAACATCAAGCGTGTCAGGAATCCCAGAATATTCCTTTTGCAAGGACATGTGCTGTCACGCCCTCATTGCACTTAGCTGTTTTGTCCCCTAGCTAGTATTAGGCTATATAAGCATAGTTTTAGGGTTTTTGTAGGACGGCTGTTCCAAGGATATTTTCTTACATTAGTTTCAGCATTTATTTTCTAGGGATCATCTCCTCTTCTCGATCAAGAGCAGCCTTTGTCAACAATTTTTCTCTTCGATTATTAATTAATCTACCGGTTTACTCTACTCCCTTTTTACTTTCTTTATTTTATCATTGTATGATTCTATCTACCTACTGTTTATATTATAGTATGAGTAGCTAAATACCCCTTTCTTGGTGAAGGGTGTTTCAAGGGTTGTAGGGTTTGGCTAAGAGGTCTAATGTGTGCTTAACATATTCTCTTGTGACACATAACTGTTTATCGATTTAATTCCATGCTTGTCTAGAAATGTTAAGAGCTTGATCATCTTTTAGTATTTCTGCATGAGTAACGTCATATTCCAGGGTTATACCTGACGCGAAGCTCTGGAGTTTGAGCAGACACCTAGGGGAGGCAGCGCGAGAGGTCTCACCTAGGGGTAAACAGTTATCTAGGGTATTTGATACGAGTCTGACAAGGTTAGCTATCACGCCCTAGATCTGTCTTACCTCCCCTTCATGGGCGTTCTGAATTTAGTCTCCCTACTTCGAGCCCGTTACAGACCGGAAGGTCAAGGCTACCTTTTGATGACAAGGGAGGTAGCTGGGAGGATGGCTGAACGTAAAGGTCACCTCATATGTGGAAACGGGGGGTGACTTTTATCTAAGAGGGTAAGCAGGGGATGCGGTGTGGAAACGCGGTCCCTATAGCAGATCTGCGCACGAGTTTGGAAAACCTCTGCACCGATGACTAGCCGACCTAGAAAACAACCCAAGGGAGCACCTTTCGTTAAGATCTCGTCCTATTTTATTAATATCTTCGTTATTACTTTTCCTGCATTCGATCCGTTTACATCTCTTACTCTGGATTACAATTTACATCTCTTGCCCTGGATTACGATTTACTTTCGTACCCTAGATAAGTACTTTCCAATTCTGTTTTGTTAGCTCCCACACTCTGCGTTGATTAATTCATTAATCAACATAAACCCCCCCGTAGTGTTACTTTGGTTTGATCTGTTGCATATTGCCTTGTCATACATCTTCATTAGCAAATTAGCCCTTCAATCTCTGTGGTTCGACCCTGTCTTGCTCTGTACACATTAATTTGTGCATCTAGGCACCAGGAAATATTAGTATATTTGAGTGACGATCACCCATTGACAAGCAAACTCTTATTTTGAGTTTAGACAATTAAAACAATTAGATATTATTAGATTTTATCTTTATCTCTTAGGATTTGAATAAGAAGGGGAGATCAGCCATAAAACAGAACAGATTGGACAGAAGAAGGGGCTCTTCTTCCCGTTTTGCTTTCTTTCTCTTTTAATTAATTAATTCTTATTTTATGTTTTTAATCCCTTGTATTTATTTATTATGAGTATGCTAGGCTAAACAACCCTTTCTCGGTGAAGATCATCTGTCATGATTCATAGCTATTGTGAGGTCTAAAGTGTTCTTCATAAGAACAAGAGTTTGTATCTCTTTCTGCTTTAATTTCTTGTCAATGAATTCTTGTTTTATTTGAGTTTGGCCAACTTAGATTTGAAACTGGGATTTTTACAATCTTTCTCCCGAGCTTTGGATGCTACATTATGAGGGTGAATACGAAGGCAACTAGCTAATCGACGGATTAGATTAGAAAACGGAAAGGGTCAGGTTTATAGGATCTCTATCCCAGACCTGGGATCGGTCTCTCACGGCAGATTATTTGGTCACTCTATTAGACCTGATAGAATAACTTCTTTAGGCCATAAAGTAGACCAAGGATCTTAATAGGTGAAAACCTTTAGGAATCTCGAATAGGTAGAGAGTAGGAGATCTAGGTGAAAACCTAATTTCTATAGCCACATATACACTTTGGTTTTAACATTATTGAATCGATGATCAACGAATATGAATCATGAGCATGAAGAGTCTTCACCGGGATCTTATCACCACTTGATTACACACACTTCTTTCTACTGTTTGTTTACATTTCTGTTCTTTAAATTCTATTGCATTAAATCACTCTCAATATTGGTATTTACCACACCCACATTCCTGTACATTTACAAAGGTCTTTAGTTGTCCACCGAGTCCCTATGGATCGATCCCTTTACCGCTATTGCTATTATTTTTAGTTACATGTGCATGGTAAACTGTATTTATAATTTTGACGGTTTCGACAACCATCAAGTTCGCTTAAGAAGCGCAAGAGAGAAGGGAGTGAACCAAGTACTTTGGCTTGGGATGGATGGTTGCGACTTCTTACTATCAAGACAGATTTACTTGAGTATGGTGAGAAACTTAGAGAGTATGATCCTTTGGAGAACTACTCTATTAGTACTCAAGTAAACAAGGAAGGATCGCTTTCGTTTTGGAGATACTTGAACAAAATTGAAGGACGAGTGATTGGAAGTTTTGGACCTAGGTTTGCGTCAAGGAATGACTTTGAGGTCATGATAGCGCCAATTTGTTTGACTTATGGGATCGATGAAGAGGAGTTGTTGTGGAGATATGATTTATCCTTGGAGAGTATCAAAAATTCCGATTCGAGGACGAATCGCTTTCAAGGGGGAGGGAATGATACGATTCTAGGATCGCACCAAACCCTAGAGTGTGCTAATGGCAAGAGACAAGTAGCGATTGAGCTAAGGCACGCAAGGGAGTGAGCTAGACAAGCTACAAAGGGTTTAGTAAGGCTAGCTAAATCCCATAGGGTGATCAGGAAGAGCAACACAGAAAAGGAGAGAGTGTTTGAGCAAGGAAAGCATGAGGTCCATGCGCAAGAAGCATCAATGGCTGCGGAAGAGTCCAGGCAAGCCAAAGTGGTCAAGATGAACTCCGATTTGACTAATTCCAAAAATACAAGACACTTAGGGATGTTAGGAAGGTCGTGTTGACCGAGCGTCGAACACGTCAAATATAATAGTGAAATAGTTATGGAATTGGGGGTAGAAATACAACTTATCACTGTCTACAAGAGTTTGTAGATGATGGTAAGAGGACCGTCCACAGAGACCTCTAGGATGTGTAATTCTTGAGTTGACTTCCTCGTCACTGAGTTTTGGTTTGGTTGAATCTGAAACTAATAGACAAAACAGAAAGAAAATGAAAACAGTTTAAAATAGTATTGGCCAAAGTCTTGGCCAAGATAGGGGTCCGGTCTAGATTGAGATAAGTCTAGTGATATGGAATTCCAGGTAAGGGCGATACGAGAGCTTCCGTTCTTATGCTTCGATCATTGACTGAAGTATGTTCATCCCTTCGTTCATAGCACTGCTATAGAGTGGAGGTACTCCTGTTCACTCCTGTCTTCCCTCCTCTTCAAATTACCTGGCGGGTACTCCCTTTCCTGATAATCCTAGCCCAGGGACACCTTGCTAGTTAAAGGGTTTATCCGTTTGACTGCTATCTTGAATGGTTGTTGGCTTCCTCAATGGTATAGGGGAAGACAGTACCTAGGTCAAGGTGTTTCCCCGTGGAAACCCTAGGTTGTCAATCTGGTCTTGACCTAGATTACTTATTTCTTCTAGTCTGGCGCGAGACTAGTCACCTACTTTGTCTAGCCGACGGGTACTCCCTTTCCTTCTAGACTGGTTGCAACTCTTCTCTACTAGGGTACAAGGATGATCAAACCTTGTCTTTAGTGAGTAAGCGGTAGATTAAGTTCAAGAAATAAATAAATACAAAAGAAGAGATTGTGAAGTTCGAATTGGCCTCACGATTGCATAAGAACTTCAGCTCATCAACCCTTACCAAGAATGGGTGTTTAGCAACTCATACTCATGGATAGAAACATAGAATATTTAATTTGCATAAATATATTAAATCCGAGATAAAAATCCGGAGCAAAGTATAACAATGTCGAATCAAGGAGAAAAGAGAAGGAGGTTGCGTGAACGATCGATCCTGGACAGAGGGGAATAATGTTCGGCTAAATAGCCCTCAAACCCTCTGTCCCGCTCCAACTCTAATTCCTAGAAAATCTCCTAAAAGATTACTACAATAAATTGTTCTAAAAATAGAAACTAAATCGCAATTACAAAAAGAGGGAGATCCCATGCGGGATTCTTCAAGAGATAGGCTTCGGATCCCTCTAGAATTGCGGGGCAGTTGCTACGTGCCAGCTGTAAGGCCCAATGTGGGAAGCGGTCCAAACGATCCGCTCAACTGTCTTTATCGCGAAAGTGTCTTGGCCGCAGTCTTGGCCAAGACGATTCTGGTGCGCGCTGCTCTGGATGCGAACATGTCTAGGCCAAGGTCTAGGCCTAGACTCAGGTAAACAGCTCCAGTTCTCTTCAGATCAGGTTCCTCAATATTTTACCTCCAGACCAGATCTGCTAAGATGTGGGAAATACAAGGATAAATCAGTAGATTTACTTCCCAAAATAACAAGTAAATGGACAATAAAACATGATGAAATGCAATGTAATCACGTGTTGACACTATGTTGACCAATAAGTTGCTCATGCTTTCCTTACTCAAACACACTCTAACTTTTAATCCAAAAATCAGGTCAATCGGACGAGGGGATTAAAAGTTGGCCCTAGTCAACTTATTGGTCAACATAGTGGGAACGCAAACAGTTAAGGGGAAATTGACCATGAGCCCAAATGAAAATGGCTCGATCTTTTGGAGAGATTCGAGTTGCAATGTGAACCTAAGTCAAGGGACTAGGTCTGGACCAAGTTTGAGCCAAAACGCACGAGCCAATTCGGAGATGGCTCGAGGGGAACATTTTTGGGGTGTTTGACCAAGAGATTAGCGTTTTGCCCAAAAATGGAGATGATGAGGAATTCGACCAAGGAAAGGAGTTCTACTCTATGAAGGAGTTCTAGAGTGATAATAATTATAATTAGTATTTATCATAGATTAGAAGTTCTAGTTAAGATAGTATTAGTAGTTCTATTTATAGTAAGACTAAGTATTGTAAACGCCTATATAAAGGCTTGCTTTGTTATTAATAAATTTAGATCAAAGTTTCCAGCAATTACACCTTACCAAATTCCCGTTTCCCCATTCTACCATCTTACTCTTTCGATCTCCGGTGCAAGCCATTACTTGTGTAACTTAATCGTGTGACTCGGTTAGGGCTAGCGGAGCGTGGCGACTTGTGCAACTCAAGGCGTGAGAGGGGCGTGAGTTAGTGTGCGTTGTTCGTGTGTGTGTTTGTGGGACTCAAGCGTGGATCTGCGAAGGCGTGTTGCGTGATTCCTTAGTGTGGCGTTCGAGTGATTCGGCGTGGGAGGTGCACAAGGCACGTTAGTGATTGTGTGACAATCGTTAGGGTTCGTGTGATTCGGACCTTGGAGCTTGTGTGACTCAAGCTTCGAAATCGTATGACTCAATTTCTTTTGGAGATTGGACGGACTCAATCTCAGTGGGGAGGATTCGTTGGTGCGACGCTTACGAATTGGATTTCAGGTGCCAAGTCAAGTACTAGGTATTTATCAAGTGCGATAGGAAAGTGAGCCACTTACCTATTAACCTCAACCTCGGAAGTCTAGGCACTAGTAGTATGGGATACTAGTCAGTTCAAAGGGAGCAACATGAAGGGGATTTATCTTATTTCCGCACACCAAATCGAGAGAAGAACAATATCGGCACTTATGCGCATCCAAACCTAGCAAGGATCGTATCATTAAGATCATTTGTACTCCCACTGTTTTTCATCCGGTTAATGCAAGATGCAATAATCATCACCATTAAAACGTTTTTGGTGTCTGTTCATAAACAAGTTACGCTCACGCATCCCATCACTTTGTGGTATATCGGAAGTAATTCATTGATGATTCTACTTGAGATGGATTTCTGATTTACTAACAGAAGTTTCATCCATTGTAGGCGATCTTGAAGCATCCAAAAGCCATGCGAGGAGGCATTCCTATTTGTTTTCCTCAGGTACATCAGGCTGTTGTTTTCATGTGCGTGCATAACTAAGTAATCATCCTCTGCCGCTCTATTTATACTTGCTGTGTTCATTTTTGTGAAGTTTGGGAACTGTGGGTCACTGGAGCAGCATGGTTTCGCAAGAAACAGGATTTGAACAGTTGATGAAAATCCTCCTCCGCTATCCAGCAGTGATTCCAATGGAAAATCGTTCATTGACTTGCTGCTTAAACCATGCGACGAAGACTTGAAGTGCTGGCCTCACAAGTATGATCTCAAATGATAATTCTCTTGATTAATTAAATAAATTCAATTTGTGACATCATGGAAAGGGCATTTCAAACTTTATGACTCTCGTTCCAATCATTATATATGCATGACCTTGCTATTTGGCCACAGGCTCTGGCCCTAGTTAGGAATTCCTTATAATTTGCTATTCAAAGCTCAGTATTGTTGTTATCAATCTTTTGTGCATGGAAATTGTAAAAAGTCAAATTGAAGATTTAAGAAACTATCGTGATTTGAACTAGTCTTACTCTATAGGCAGTGTATTGTATGTTTTTACCTACAGAAGATTTACTGATATTTTCTGCCATTTCAGTTTTGAGTTCCGCCTTAGGGTGTCACTTTCGTCAAGTGGAGATTTGGTGTTAATATCTAGAGTTCGGAACATTAACAGCAAACCACGCAGTTTTTCTTTTCCATATCACACACACTTATCAGTGTCTGACATAAGGTACATGTGTTACTTTCTGATCACCATACTGCATTTTTTAGAAATTCTATATTTTCATGTTTCTATAAGTTCTTTAAACGTTTCCTGCCTAAAGTATCTGTCATATAGGATCCCCTCTTAATGATTGGGTCATGGGTCATAAATGAATGATATCGTTTGGAGACTCAAATCAATGTTAACTATGACCGCAGTGAAGTGAGGATAGAAGGACTGGAAACACTTGACTACCTAGGCAACCTTTGCCGAAAAGAGAGATTTACAGAACAAGGCGATGCCATTACTTTCGAATCTGAGGTATGTAAGTGCAGGTTCCGTTTCTAGTATGACTAGTATTGCTCATATGCAATGGCCATGTTGCAACGTTAACAAACATAGTATTCGGATTCCGTATGAACTGCAGAACTATGGTTAAATACATGATTTTTCTATCGCAACCTTCATTTTCATTGTTGCATGGGATTGAGAATGGTACAAACAAACAATGCAATTCGTCTCTATTGTCTGTAAAATGTTTCTCTCTATAATACGGTTTGCAGTATTCATGGCATCACCTCCCCCAACCCTCCATCATCAGCCTTAGGTCCTCCTGTCTATGAAGCAATTTCTGTGAAGTTCTTGATTTTCGCTGACTAACTGACCTAGATGTGTTTCCAGTTAACATCGGTTGTGTTAAATTTTATCTGGCAGCTGGACCGAGTGAATATAAGTTGTCCCAACGTAATTGCGGTCCTCGATCACGAAAGGAAGGGGACATATGTCGTCAGAAATGAAGGGCTACCAGATATTGGTAAGTAGGCTTGCTGCCTACTAATTTGGTCATGTAAACTAATTCTTGAAAGAGATGAACAACTGAGAAGTGAAGAATATTAACTAGCATATTGTGAATTTTTTTGTTTTGTGCGGAAAAGTTGTATGGAATCCATGGGAGAAGAAATCAAAAGCAATGGTGGACTTTGGGGATGAGGAATACAAACAGATGCTATGCGTGGACGGAGCCGCGATGGAGAAGCCAATCACCTTGAAGCCAGGCGAGGAGTGGACTGGACGTTTGGAGATTTCAGCTGTGCCTTCAAGTTTCTGCAGCGAGCACTTCGATCTACAGTAAGTGGTTTTTGAAGGAGGCAGCAGCTCTCCTGTTTCTGTTTTTATTTCTCGGTGTTCAAACATTTTTAGGTTTAAAAAGTTAAAACTAAGTGTTTGTAATTTGGTCAGTTGAAATAGGAAATTTGATTAAAAAAAGGGGGAGTGAGCAAGAAAAAAAACTTATCAGAGATGGGTTTTGATCCTGGAACCCATAGGTTATGAGCCCGCCACGCTCTCGTTGCGCTACTCTAATTACAGTATTATTATTACGAAACTTCCGAACTTTTGATCGTCAACGAGACATTCAGATAATTCGAACCTCAACTTGCTAAAGTGTCTTTAATGTAACCAGAGTATTCATTTACGTTTTATAATTGATGTTTACCACTCACCGTTCTCTCTCGACAAGGTTAGGTTGTTGTTTGTTGTGGCCAAACCACTGGACCAGACCTTAATTTGCCCAACAATGGCAAGTGTTCTTGGTGTCATAGTGATTGGAGCGTTAAATGTCTGTTTATCATCGTCTTTTACGTCTATTTTAGGACGATGATACTACTAATTCTTGCGCTTTCCACTCCTTTTTACAGATTATGTCGCTGATAAGCAAAACGATTCAAAAGGAGCTGAAATCGTCAAGTTTAGAGTTGTTTTGGTCTGAAGCGTGGAGCGCCCAAAATTCCAGCGTGAACCAGTTGTCTTGTTCTTCTAGAAGACCTCGTTCTGCTTGTCTTCTATTCCAGCTAGGAGTCCTGCTGCTGCTGAATGTCTGCTACGCTTCTGTTAAAATTTTGGAACAGATATTATTATATATTATCCTATTTTGAATTTTGTAAATAGAGAATTAATTAAGTAATTAGTTGTTATTTAAAGGAGGTTGCGCCTCTGTAGAGAAGTACTTCATCTTTTACAACAGCAAATTTCTTTTCTTCTTGGCAGAGAAACAATTCCATTGCAAGCTTGAACGCTGCAGCTTACTCCTTTTATTTAATTAATTAAATTCCTTTCTTATGCTTACATCTTATTTATTTATTTAATTATATGATGATAGGCTAAATTCCATCTATTCCTTGTGAGGATTAACAGCCATGCTTAATTGATTGTGAGATCTAAACGAATTTATTAAATCCCATCTTGCATCTTTAATTGTTTTAATTGATTGTCAAATTATGCATACTTCTTTTGAAGCTTGATCAACTACACTAGAATTTATATGATTACTGTCTTCTCTTTATACTTTGGAGTCTACACTATAGAAAGTGATACGAAGGCAACCAACTGATCGACGGATCAGATTGGAAAACAATTAAGGTCGAGTTTACAGGAGTAGACACTTCTCTCTCTTGAACTCGGGAAGGTCTCTTACGGTAGAATTATTTGGTTATCTTATTAGACCTAATAGAATAGCTTCTTTAGGCCATAAGATATATCAAAAGGACCTTAATAGGTGAGAACCTTTAAGAATCTCGAATAGGTAGAGAGCAGGAGATCTAGGTGAGAACCTGATCTCTATAGCCGCCTGCAAGTCTGGTTTTGAAAATACTTGAATCAATGATCGATTAATTAATTGCATGAGCTCATCGGAATCCTCACTGGGAATTTGTCACCTCTGAACACACACAACTCTTTAATCGCTACTGTTTTATGCTATTTCTATTTCTTAAGCAATTGCAAACACAAACAACTCAATATTGGTGTTTACCACCTGTTACTTTCCGAATCATTTATAAAGAACATTAATTGCCACTGAATCCCTGAGGACGAACCTTTTACCGCTAGCTACTGTTTTATTTACATGAGCTTTGGTGAATTGTATTATTTTATTTTGACGGTTTCGACGACCATCACATAGTGAGTAGGAGGGAATTTCCACACCAAATGATGTTTCAAAAACGCGTAATAAGTCTGTTAAAACTGCAGAAGGAATTATAGATGCCAAAATAAATTGTTGGTTTGATAAAGAGGCTGCTATAGTAGTAGCACGAATCGATTTTTCAGTAGATTACAGTAATTTTTCAGCAATTTCAAAATGATGCTAAACACCTCTGCCTAACTCACATTTTACGCAACAGACAGGCAAAACCAACATGTGTATATTTTAAGCAGTCAAAACTCAAAACCCAAGTTAAGTTAACGAGATATTGATTAAGTACACAGGCATGATTTTGGTGTGTGGTCGGAGAAACGGGGCATCCAGTAATGAGCTAAAAACTACCGGCCGCCAAAAATGTTACACTCGTTACACCTTCGGATCTCAGTCCCAATCGTTATCAGGCTTGATTCTTAACCGCCATTATCCACTATAAGCCTCGACGGTACTCTAGTTGCTTGGTATTCTCAACCAATACCTAACATGAAAACAATTAATACAGTAAGTCCCAGATCATCACACAAACAATACACCTCTCTCTTAAATTAAAGACAAACAAGAGCAACCTTGGTATATGGATTTCTTTTGGATGTGGCCTGCATTACGCAGCTTGATCATCATAATCACATTAAATTACAAACCAAAATTGTACTTACTTCTTGGATGCAATTCACTATTTCTTTGCAGCCTTCAACGGCAAGCTGCATGACGCTTTCAAAGATGTCAACTGGCAACTTTGCATCCATCTACAATAGAAAACATCATAAATATGATTGACATAGTAATAAAACTTTGTGCAACATTGGTAAAATGGCAAAGGAACAAAGTATTCCCAACCAGACAAGGGAACTGATGCTGAAACAAAGATGCCAAACAAAGAACCTAATCTCTAAGCTCCAGAATAGCAGAAAAGCAGAACGTGAACAAGAAACTTGTGTGATAGAAATTAAGAAAAAGATTTTGTAGGCCCTATTCCAACAAAGTTGGATGCTATAAAAGAGATTCTACATAACCTCCTTCCGTTAAAATTTGATTTGGATGAAAGTGGACACAAATAGATAGAAGGAAGAGAAGAGAATGCTCTAAAATACCCATAGTCATGCTCTTTACTGCCAACTATAGTTGTGTCAACTAATGCCCAAAATTTAATGTCTCGTTATGTCACCCCAAGATTACAAGCTATCATGACCCAAAAAGCACCATGTAAGAAACACACTCCAGTTCATTATAACAATTAAATAGAAATAACAGTTAAGGACCTGAAGAAGAGTCACTTTATCCAATTTAGGTAGAAATCCAATAGTGACATCAGGACTTCCAGCACTATCTTCAGCATAGTTTAAATCTGTGCAGATACAAAATTTTAGGCTATCATTAGATTGAGTTGTAAGACATACCAACTTGTGCAAATGACATAAATCTGAGGTTACCTAAAAGAGGAGTGTTGTTGAGGTAATCGGAACTACAGGACGTGACAAGATCACTCATGGGGATCCCAGCATCTGCTAGAGCCAAAGTTGCAGCATTGATGATATGCAGATCTAGTACCTGCAAACAAAATGGAGTCAAATAGAAGAGATAAGTTTTCCATTTTGAGATGAAAGTTTTTTAGCAATACAACGAAGCATCTATATCATTTGCAGTAGAGTTGTAGACAATGCAGAAGTTGGATGTTCACTAGCATGACAAGTGTTCCAATGCCATTCTGGAGTTCGGCCAGAAAGGAGGGAGATGATGGTGAAATAGGGAAATGATATCCCAAAAGTCTTGTTACATTTCACTCATACTCAAGAAGAATAAGCTGCTCGTCAACCCTCTATCATTTTCTGTTCTGTTAACATCATCTTTCTTTGATATATAGGATAAAGTAGATAAACAGATTAACAATGTCTGTGATTTCATGTTTGCATGGTATGACAGTTGCAAATGTTTATTATTGTACCAATGGTAGGACCAAGTGTTGATACACGAACGAATGATTTAGCAACTTCTATACAGACAACCTAAATTGAAGGACATCTTCTCACAGAAGTCAATGAATGACACTTCATTCTCAGATAAGAATGCACAAAAATGATGGGGTTGAAAGGTGCAGCAACATGAAAGCTAGTATGAAAAAGAAAAATGATTGACAAAGAGTTACTATAGGTATCTAGAAAAGATATTGAGGTTACCTCCATCTGCTTGTAGAACTTGTACATATATATCGCAAGAAATTGAGACTGCACCTTAGGAAAAAGAAACAGTTCTATCAAATAGCATGCGAAAAGATCCAATGAAATTGAAATATAACCTGAGCGCGAGGTAATAAGTGTGTCAGTATACATGCTTCCATTGTCTGGCGAATAACCAGAGATATTTATGTCAATCGCCTGCGTGGACAATTAAATGTGAGCAAACCAAAATTAGCTTATCTATCACATCACTTGAAACTGGGTGTCCAAAAGGCAGTAATCTCAGTGCCAATTACAAACACCAGCAATGTGATACAAAATTGAGAACAGAGGAGGCAGCTTAACTGAACATTTGGCTAGATACAATGATGGGAACTACATAATCAAACACTAACTGTGTGGACTAATGCAAGCATTAGGGATGCCTAGTAAAAGATTTGAGTTATGAGAAAACCCAAAATCTAGCTAAATAATCAACTTCACATCACCTGATCAGGCATCAATTTGCAAAATTCAGCCCTCTGCCAAAAATAACTTGAGAGTGTTTCTCAGTGATGAAGCTATGCATGCACATCAGTTTCATAATCTCAAGTGAAAGAACTCCTTGCGCACTAGGCTTATAATTAAACTGAAGTTCAAACAAATGGGTGCTACCCAGCCAAAGACACCAGTAGAACTAACATAATTTACCTGTCACCCTTTGGTTTTCTCATTCAATCCCCAGTGCTAAAATTAGCCATGGTATACTCACAGCGAACCTATCAATCAAAATGAAAATCAAAGTTTAGGAGAGAGTCACAGATTTGACATGTCTATAAACAAATAAAATGAAGATTATCAATGCTCGGTCATTAAGCTGCTGACCCCTGTTTTGGACCTGGAAAAAAGAATTAAGAAAACAGCTTAAACTAGCTCCCTCGCTAGCAAACGCACAAACCATAAAAGTACTCAAGAAGCAAAAAGGAGAAATAAACAAGTACCTCTCTAGGATCGTACACAGCAGCGATTACTATAGTGTTGCCCATCTCAAAAACAGCAGACCTGCAAAAACTCAGATAGTTCAAAACTCCACTATGGTTTTCAATCGAGCCAACTATGGAAGAAGAAATGCATAAGCAGTGAAATACCCATCTGCTTTAGGCACTGCGCCAATTTGTGCTCGATGTTGCCTCATCTGATAAAACAAAAAACCAAAATAAGCATCATCCATGAAACAGGTAGGAGAAAGAAGAAGGCGTACTGGTGTGTGTACATCCAGGGGACGGCGGCCGTTGAGACGGAGGCCTTCAGGGTTTACGTACTCCATCGCCATCAACTACTATAGAGTGCGGTGGAGAGAGGGGATAGTAGCTGCGGTTGTCAAGTAAAAAGCAAGGGAAAGGTAAATCCAAATTCCAAAATCTTTGAGTTTGAGTTTGTTTCACTAAGATAATAAGCTAAGTGATACTGTAGTTTATAAACTTGTGAAATAATTGAATTAATTTTTTTCATTTTAATACTTATATTTTTTATGACCTAAATATTTATATAATCTATTTATTTTAAGATTTTTTATAATTTAAAATTATTTTATTTTGTAAAAATAATTTTAAACAAAAAATATCTTTAAATATATGATTTATTTTTTTAAAATACAAAAATAGGTAATTCGTGATCGTTGAGTAAGGAATGGTCACAAATCTGTGACACTTGGTGAGCAATTTGTGACTCTTGACCGACCAATGGTCACAAATTTGTTATCCTTAGTCTAAGAGGGTTGAAGCTATTTAGGGTTTAAAATAACATATTTTGGTGAGTAGAGTGTCCAAATTGAACCGAAAATGAGAATAAGGCGTAAAATAACAGATTTTGGTGAGTAGATGGTCCAAAGTCTCTACTGCAGTCTGTCTCGGCTGTCTTAGCCAAGCCTGTTGTCATGACCGAGACAGTTTTAAATGCTTGATTTTGTACTCCGTAAGTGATGTTCTCATTTTTATCAGTCGTAATTTCTACAGAAAGAGAGAGAATCCATAAAAATCAATAACCGTCCAATTTACAGATAATTAGACAATAAAAGTATGAGAAATTAATGTTCAATCACTAAACTTACCATTTGAAAGAGCTAATTAAGGATTCCATCCAATCATACTTCTCCTCAGGGGCGGAGCTACATGGGGACTAGTGGGGGCGACGGCCCCCCCATACTTTTTAAATTTTTTTAATATATATATATATATTATCAATATTTTTTTAATATATATACTATATTATTAATAATTTTTTTTAACCACACTCTTCTCTCCTCTCTCCCGCACAGCAGATCCCTAAATCTCTTAAAAAAAATTAACCACGCTCTCCTCTCCGTCGCATCATAGTCATAGAATTCTCCTCTCCTCTCTCCTCTCCGCCACATCATAGTCATAGGATTGCTCATTATACAAGATCCAAGTCTGCCAAGTTTGAATCTTTCCATTCTTCAACTCAAGGGCCAGTACAGTAGTAATTATCAAGATCTTGATCATCAAGAGATAATATAAAGAGATGCAGCTTTATCACACAAAATTCAGGTACATAAAAATTAATTTTTTGATCGATGCTTATAATCATATAATTTTTTGTTCAAATTGGTAAAGTACTTGTGGACCACAATTGCAATTTGATTTAATTAATGTTATTATTATTTGTTTTAATTTGGTTAGATCCCATCTACGTTGCCTACGTACCAAATTACCAATGGTGTGGACCACAATTGCTGGTACATTTATTGAAAATGCTTGATTTGTCTTTTGACTAGTACTTGTTTGAGGTTAGTGATTTCACTCTTACTCTGTATTTCACTTGCTCGGTCTATTAAAGTTAAATTAATTTTTACACTGCCTCTGTGTTTTATGCTATGCCTTATTGTTATATTTTGATATATTCATATTTTGGTTGATTTATAGCTAAAATGAGTTAATTTATCTGTTATATAAATGTCATGCTCAACTAATTTCAAATTAACATTTTATAGCACATAATTTTGTCCAGGATTTCTTTCAAGTTGCACACCATGGGTAAGAGAAAGCAACAATGTCTTGATTCATTTTTTAGAAAACAAAATGTTCAATCCAGAGCTAGCACACAATTGGATATTGATGTTGATACTTCAACAATTTCGGCGCATCCCTCTGAACCTTCTGAGATTGAATGTGTGAGCAATCTTGATTCCACTATTCGTCCCATGTCTACTAGTGTCAACGTAGATGGTTTAGAACGTGATCCAGGATTACGTCCCCAAATGTGGGACTATTTAGTAAATCAACAAGATGAGATTCGACATGCTTATCTAACTGCTGGTCCGTATCAACCTTGTGCTTCTAGCTCTGACTCTAAGTATCCTTTATGCAAGAAGCAGCAACGACGTTTTCAAGCTTCTTGGTTCTCTCAATTTCCTTCTTGGTTAGAGTACTCTCCTACCAAAGATGCCGCATATTGTTTGCCATGCTATCTTTTTACTATGAAATCATCTAGGCGACCTGGATGGGATGTTTTTATTAGAGAAGGATTCAAGAGTTGGAAGAAGGTCAATAATGGAAAAAGATGTGCTTTTCTGAACCATATCGGGACAGATCCGTGCTCACCACATAATAATGCCGTGAAAGCTTGCGCAGATTTAATGAATCAACCTGGCCACATTGATAAAGTCTTACTTGCGCAACAGTTTGATCAAATTCAGAACAATAGACTGAGAGTCAAGACTTCTATTGATGCGGTTCGTTGGCTTTCATTTCAAGGGTGTGCATTTAGAGGCCATGATGAGACTTCAAGCTCTACAAATCGCGGTAACTTTCTTGAGTTGATACAATTTGTATCATCATATAATGAAAATGTTGCAAATGTTGTTTTGGAAAAAGCTCCTGCAAATGCTAAATACACTTCACATGACATTCAAAAGGAGATTCTGCATGTTCTAGCAAATAAAGTTCGCAATAAGATTCGAGAAGATATTGGTGATTCCAAATTCTGTATTATTGTTGATGAGGCTCGAGATGAGTCTAAAAGAGAGCAAATGGCTCTTATTTTGAGATTTGTTAATCAAGATGGTTTTATAAAAGAGCATTTCTTTGATATAACTCATGTTAAAAACACAACTTCAGCAACACTAAAGAGTGAGATTTCAAGTATCCTCTCTCGATATTGTCTTGATATCCAGAACCTGCGAGGTCAAGGATATGACGGAGCAAGCAACATGCGTGGTGAATGGAAAGGGCTACAAGCATTGTTTATTAAGGATTGTCCTTGTGCCTATTATATACATTGTTTTGCTCACCGATTACAATTGGCATTAGTTGCTGCTGCTAGAGAAGTACATCCAATTCATGAATTCTTTTCCAATTTGACTTTTATTGTCAATATTGTTACCTCTTCATGTAAACGTCATGATGAATTGCAAGCTGCCCAAGCATCTAAAATTGCCCATTTGCTTGCTATTGATGAACTTGAAACTGGAAAGGGTCTCAATCAAATTGGAACTCTAAAACGAGCCGGTGATACTCGTTGGGGATCACATTATCATTCCATTTGCAGCCTTCTAAGCATGTATGATGCAACTTGCTCTGTTCTTGAACAAGTAAAGACTAATGCAGCTACTTACTCTCAACGAGGTGATGCTAACTCAGCTTTGAAAATGATGACATCCTTTGAATTTATTTTCATCTTGCATCTAGTGAAGGAAGTCATGGGGATTACTGACATACTTTGTCAAGTTTTGCAGCAAAAGTCTCAAGATATTTTGAATGCTTTACATTTAGTTTCAAGTTCAAAAGTATTGATCCAAAAGTTGAGAGAACATGGTTGGAATGATTTTATTGAAAGTGTCATATCATTTTCAAAGAAAGAAGATGTTGAGATCCCTGATTTGAGTGCTCAATATGTTGAAGGTCGAGGTCGTCGTCAGCGTGATAACATTACTAAGGAGCATCACTATCACTTTGATATATTTAACGTTGCAATAGACTTCCAATTGCAAGAGTTAAATAGTAGATTCAATGAGCAAGCAATGGAGCTTTTGACACTCAGTTTAGCATTGAATCCAAATGATGGCTACAAATCCTTTAACATTGAGGATATTTGTAAGCTTGCTGAAAAGTTTTATCCTATGGATTTTAGTGAGCAAGAAGTGATGAGTCTCAAGTATCAATTACAACATTTTCAGATTGAGATACAGAATCGTCCTAAGCTACATGATTTGTCATCTCTTTCAGAATTATGTCAAGTGTTTGCAGAAACAAAGATGTCAAAGACGTTCTATCTTATTGATAGAATGATTCGTCTTATTTTAACTCTTCCAGTATCTACAGCAACAAGTGAACGTGCATTTTCGGCAATGAAAATTGTTAAAACCAGGCTTCGGAACAAAATGGAAGATGAATTTCTCGCAGATAACTTGGTGGTTTATATTGAAAAAGAAATTGCCGAGACTTTTAGTTTAGACTCGATATTAGATGGATTTATTGATTTGAAAGAACGTCGCGTACAATTCAGGTAATTTAATTAATTATATATAATACATATTGAATTTATTACTATAATAATTATTGATGTCTGATGAGAATGTTTATATTTTACAGATAATGTTTTTAATCTCGCCCCCCAAGCATCGGAAGCTGGCTCCGCCACTGCTTCTCCTGGCCAATATACAAAACAATCACCTTTCCCACTTTCAGAGACCACCGGATTTAGTTACAGACATATTCGTGCACACATAATTATCAGTCGTAAATCAATGAGTTGAGGAACACTGGTGCCTTTTTTTTATAAAAAAGAAGAAAGAAAAATCAATACGTGAAACAAACAACTTTTGGACAAAAACACGTCGATCTTTCTTTATTACTTTTATCGGTTCGGAATATAAATGAAAAGCAAAATTATGATACTGCGTATGTAGATAAAGCTATGAAGCATATACATTAACACAAACATAGGATATAAATACGGTATATGTATATGTATTTATATTATATATATTACATAAAAATATTATTCACAATAATTTAAAAAAAATTCACCTATATTTTTAAGAATAATACAGTTGAAACATTAATTTCAAATTAAATTTCGTTTTATAAATATATTTTATAATTATAATTTATGCTAAAATCTTTTTTTGGCACCAATAATTACTTAGAATTGTAATAAAAAAAATAGGATACAAAAGATAATAAATTAAACATATATCATATTGGCGTCTGTCAAGTATCGATGTTGAAAATGAGTTCGAAATAGACACGACATAAAAATGAAGTGCCCGTATTTTATCGGGAAAAGGTGACAAATGAAAAGTGGTGTTTTTGTATTAGCAAATAGCGGCTACTCTTTCCCTCTCATTAGTATTAATACTTTTTAAGTTTTTATTTTTTCTTTTTATACGGGGAGTTAGAGATTCAATCATACTAATACACAAATATTTTAGGTTTCTTGAGAAAGACAAGAAATAGTTTTTATTTGGACTATAAGGGCTAGTAATGTTTAAAATTATACCAATACGTAGAATGAATAATTTAAGATTTCCAATACGTAAATAATAAATCACATGTTCGATTTTTATGTATGAAAAGTTACTTGTACGTTATTCCTTATTGGGTCTACCCATGCGAAAAGGATTAGCTATTGGTTGAACATTAAAAAAGGAAAGGAAAGAAAGAAGTTTAAAATGCTCCAACACTAATATGAAGAATACTACTCATTGTTTTCTTCGTCAATGGCCGGCCATGCGCGTTGCGTTGCAATTAGCATGTAAGCTGTAACTCTTAAATTCTGAACCATTTACAACAGCTCACACGAAACCGTGTTCCACTCGGAATTTTTAATAACATAACTCCATCCGCTGAACCAAGCTCATGAATTAAAAGATTATACTGATTAATCAAATCGTAAATGATTTTTCTTATAGTTCCTCCATGTTTTTGGACTCCATTTTTCCGTTTCTTTCGCTGGTATAAATTATTCCAGTATAGTCAGGTTCTAAAGAACATTATTTCTCTAAACATTGACTTTCTAAGCATTGTTTTCTTCGTTCCCTAATACTAAACCAGTAGAGTGCAAATTATAGCTAATACTTATCTTGGATAAAAGAATACTTTCTTCGATTTCATTTAAATGACTTTTTATTCTAAAAAATATGATTTTAAATAAATGATGTTTTGTAGTTTTAGATATTTTATGATTAATTTATTCATTATGAAAAAGAGAAAAAATTGCTTATTAGTCAGTTTATTTAATATAAAAAAAATAATATTTAAAATACTCTCATTAATCATTACCTTAATTTTTATGACTGTGTTTAATAGAGTTAGGAAGAACGAATAAAAACTAGTCTCGTTCTCTCTCCCCAAAGCCAAACCTTTCGCTGGCTCCATCCATGGTGTTGCTCTATACCATGGTTCTATCAATATCATATCCACTGCAGCCGTTGACATCAGAGCGCCTCACTCGTTCTATCAATTGCTCTAACCCATTCTACCATCATTTTGGCATACTATTGGTTATGATTGTATTGCTCTAAAAAAATTTAAAGATTCAAAACATTTAGACAAAAAGAATTAGGGGGTTGACAGAATAAGGTAATATTTAATTCATTTCTCAGTGCTGCATTTAAGAAATCATCATCATCAATATGAATATGAATATGTGTCTTTGTATTCTCTTGTTGAATTATAATAGGCTCTGTAATGCTCTCTAGGCCACTTATTTGTAACCTAACCACGTTTCTGTTGATACTTGTGCTTAATCTCTATTGTATCAGTGAGCACTTGACCTTTTAGCATGTACATTATAAATTAAAGAAAAATCTATGTTGCAGGTATGGTTAGTAGATCCTATCCGATAAAAATTGTATTGTATTATCTCGGTTTCTATCTCGATTCATATTAGCCATATTGGTCATATATACCGGTTAATTAAATATCGACCGGTATAAACAGTATATCTCATCCTAATACTAAATAATATATCAAAAGCGTGTTGAATGTTTGTAAATTTGTATGTAATTATATGCATTTTATATAACAAAATAGGATACCGAGATGCTAACTGATACTGATATTTCGACAGAGACCGGTACATCTTGTAGCAATGGCAAAATCGAAACGCTCACCGGTACGGAATTGATCTTGGTTTCTATCTCGGTCCATACTAATCATATGTTGGTCATACCAATTAATTAAGTATCGACTAGTATAAACGGTATGTCTCATTCCAATACTAAATAATATATCAAAAGTGTGTTGAATATTTATAAATTTGTATGTAATTATATGTATTTTATATAAGAAAATAGGATACCAAGATACCAACTGATACTGATATTTTGACAAAGACTGGAATACCATCTTATATCAATAGTAAAACTAAAACATTCACCGGTACGGAATTGATAACCTTGAGAAAAACACTTATTTTATCAAATCAAAAGTACAAGTTCCTAAAGAATCATACATGCGCCTAGAAACATTTTTTTTGGATGGAAACTAGTGCTCCTGATTGTTCTATTTAGATCTCTCTCACCTTGCATTAGGTAGTATGTATGAGTCTTTTTCGTCGTTAAAAAGACAATTCTCATCTATGTGGACGATGTTGTCTTTTAGAGGAAGGTAGGATTATCTATGTGGACAATTGTTGACTTTTATCATTAATAGAAAAAAATCCAATTCTTCAATTAAGGTTGGTCTACGTCAAAGGAGGGTTAATGACATTATTGTGACCTTGATTTATCCCTCCTTCAATTTCGACATGAATTAAGGTGTTAAACACACACAACAACAAAAAACCTAAAAGGAAAATCTCAAACCCTTTCCAAATCAAATCCACCCCTCTTTTTGAATAGTTGTGGTTAGGGCTGCTCATCGGACAGTATCGGTAGATACCGTCCGAAGTTTTACAGTATTCGGTATACCGAAGTGTCAAAAATTTCTACCAGTACCGAACTACGTTTCGGTACCGTACCGAAATACCGAAATCAGTTCGGTACGGTATTTCGGTACCGAAATACCGACCTTCAATAATACAATTGTCAAAATCAAAATCAAACAAAGCTAAATCAAAATCAAAATCAAAATCAAACATGTTCATTAATCAATGCTGCAAAATCAAAATTAAACAAGCAAAATACCCATCCCAAAATTCACAGAAACCTAACATTACAAACCAAATTAAAATTAAAATCAGAATCAAAAAATTGAGATTAGGCAACCTTGAGGAGAAGAGATGTTGGAAATTGGGATTCATTATTTGATGGCTTGGCAGGAGAGTGGCGGCCGAACAGATCTGGGGTTGTGGCGGCCGAACAGATCTGGATTACAGGAGAGTGGCCGGAGAGTGGTAGGAGAGAAGAGATCTGGGGTTGGCTTGGCAGGACAGATCGGCGACGAAGAGAAGAGATGTTGTGCGTGGTGGCTGTTGATGGTCATCACTCGTGGCCGCCGACGATGGTAGAAGGGAGTGGTGAGGGAGAGGATGGAAATCATGGAATGGAACGATGCTTTTCTGTTGTGTATTTGAGAAGATAGTTAGGAATAAGTTGTGTTTAATCCACGCCCATGTGGCCATGCCCATGCCCACAAAAGCCCACCCAAGCCCACCAAGTCCATGTTCCCTTTCAAAAAGTTCAGTATTTCGGCAATACCGAACCGACAAAAATACCGACCGTATCGTACCGAATTGAAATTTATTTCGGTACGGTACGGTAATACTGAAATACCGAATTTTGAAAAAAAATACCGTCCGAATTTGCGTTCGGACGGTATGGTAATTCGGTATTCGGTATTCGGTATTTCGGTGTGCACCCCTAGTTGTGGTTGCCAGAATCACTCGCCGTTTTCCTAATTTTTGACTTATTCGAATGAAAATATTAAACATTTCAGCTACCTCTATAGTTGTGGTTTTCTTAAACTTTTCAATCTATTCTTCATTTTTTAAGAAAAAACATCTCAAATGCGGTCAATCTTTCTATTAAGTTCCTTTCTAATCGTTTAATTCCAAAGGTTGATTGTTACCTAACATATAGAGAACAAAATCTGATTAGACGAAGTACAAGAATACATTTAAATAAGTACATATGTATATTTGAAATTGCTTGAAGCGCCCCTGCAATTCCAGGTTTAAGTCAGGTATTTCATGAGGTATGTTAGCTTGTTCTGCGTCATCAATGGTTGCTGGTTCTTGTTCTTCATGAAAAGTTGGAGGATTGAATGAATTTTCATTCAGGGCTGGATTCTCTTATTGCATTACAACAGGTTCAAGAGATGGAAGAACCTCTGTTAAAGATAGGGATGACAATTCCACTCCGAATATGGATAACCGGCCAATACCTACAATTGTGAGTGAGTATTACCCTCATATTGTGACTATTTTGCGAGTATGGATATACCCGTACCCATATAGTGCAGGTATAAATAGTGCTTACCAGCTCCAATACCTGCACTAAATACCCACAATATATATATATTTAATATATAATTAATTCAATATATTATGGGTGGGCAAAAATTTTGTTTCTTGAAATTCTGATTTTTCGTCCCTAGTTTTTTTAATTTCGGATCGGAAAGATAATACCCGAAATTAATTTCGGAACGGAACGGGATCCAATAAGAAAATTTCGAGTTCTAAAATTTTCTCCCTTAATTAAAATTCTCACCTAACCTTATCCTTTCAAGTCTTTCCCTCAAATCATCACTCTCAATCCCTCACCCTCACCGCATCACCACCTCAATCATCATCTCCCGCCACCTCAATAGCCATCTCTCACCGCCCTCACCCTCACCGCATCACCACCTCTCGGCCACAATCCACCGCCGCCAACCATCATCACTCTTTCTTCACCACCGCACCATCCCTTTCCCTCATTGCCGAATCACTATCTCTCGCTTTCAATTTTACCATCACCGATTCCTTCCCTCTCAGTAGCCATGTAAGCATAGGAGAAGAGTGATTTCTTTCTCGTTCCTGCATACTCTTATTCATCATCATCGTCATCTAGTCCTTTCTGTTTGTAATAAGGCATAAATTATTGTACTCCCCATCGATTCATTTGCTGTGATTTTGTGCATTATATGTTCATACAACTTGTTGGGTGATTATTTCGGATACCCGATTTTCAAATCCAAAAAATTTCAAAAATTCGGGATCGGGTAGTTGATATGTGCAGTACGGGATCGGGAAATTTTTTGGTCAATTCAGAATACCCGTACCCGAAATAAAAATTTCAGAAATATCCGAAATTCCCGTTTGCCCACTCCACAATATATAATATATTTTTTTATTATCATATTGGATTAGTGTATCGTATTATTATGTGATATTGTTATTAAATTAGATTATTTTTTTATATATTAATTTGATTGAAATTTGAAGTTCAACTAAATTTGCGGATATCCGCGAATACAATTTTTTTTTACCCGCTTCATATGAATGCGAGTACGAATATATCTACTCTATACCTGCCCTATTACCATCCCAAACTGAAGACAAAGGTTGAGAAATTCTTGACTCTAGTTAATTAATTTTTGCCATTATTTGTCATTCAACTTGATTGGGTGGTGGGCAATAAGTAGCTGCCATGATAGAGATTGAAGAACACTGTTTCGGGTTTTGAGATAATTATTATGGTAATTTTGTTTTTTTAAAACATGTACTCCCTCCGGTACGAATTAAACGTCATTTTAACATTTACTTTTACTGTTTTGGCACATATCTTAAAACGGGCGGCAGACTCACTATTTGAAATAATTTTGCCCCTAACTTTTTCTCGGATGTACGTTAAGAATTAGCGTACGTTCGAAAAAAAGTACGGATTTTTTTGGGCTCAAATAGTGAGTCATTCGGCCTCTTCAATATGCGTTCCCTACTGAATATTGGGATGCGAGGAAGTCATTTAATTCGTACCAGAGGGAGTAATAATCATTTCCTAAATTCCAATGGTTTTCTTTCTTTTATTGAAGACTAGAAAGAGTAAAGATACAAAGCACGAATATTTCATTTCTTTTATCGTGTTTATATTAAATTCATTTTTAATATTGATATTTAATGAACATGTACTTCTCGTGTTCAGCATTTTTTATCATAATTTTAAACAATTATCGATATAAAAAAATATTTAATCGTAAATTATAATTATTAAAAATATTTATAAAATTTAATTTAATTTAAAATTAAAGTTTCAATTGACTCTTTAATTATTTTTTTATTTTGTTCGTGTCGTTAAGAGAAGAGAGAGATGGTCCTGCCGTCTCTGCCTGTCCGGCTTCACTGTAATATAAAAAGGCACTTACAGGACCCCCGTAAAGGTTCAAAACATCACTCGTTTGCCTCACGCAGCACGAAAAAACTCGAATTAACAAAAAAGATGGAGTCCATCAATTCTTTCAAGGGTTATGGTAAGGTAGACGAGGCAGAACAGCAAGCCTTTCGTCAAAAATCAAGAAAACGTCTCATCATCCTCATTGTCTCTTCCATTGTTCTTCTAGCAGTCATCGTCGGTGCTGTTATAGGAGTTGTAGCCCACAAGCGAAACACCACAACTCCCAATCAAGTCCCTGCTCCTCCTGAAGTGACCCCTGCTTCTTCTCTCAAATCTATGTGCAGAGTTACCCAATACCCATCTTCTTGTTTCTCGAGCATTTCCGCCCTTGAATCTTCAAATACCACTGACCCAGAAGTTCTTTTCAAGCTTTCTTTGGAGGCTGCCATGAATGAGCTCTCCAAAATCAAAGATTACCCCTCAAATCTCATCCAAAGAAGCAATCTTGACGACCCACTTAAAGCTGCTTTGAATGTTTGCGCTGCAGTGCTCGATGATGCTGTGGATCGTCTCAACGATTCAATTGCATCCATGGCGGTCGGTCAAGGAAAGCAGCAGATCAGTTTAAACACATCCAAGATTGATGACATGAAAACATGGCTCAGTACTTCCATCACTGACCAAGATACTTGCTTGGATGCTCTGCAAGATCTGAATGGCACCAAGCATTTCAACCAAACACTTGTTGATGAAATGAGGACGGCAATGGAGAATTCAACCGAGCTTGCGAGCAATAGCTTAGCAATTGCTGCCAAAATCATTACATTGTTGTCTGATTTTAACATGCCAATTCATAGGAGGCTACTTGGGTTTGAAGGGTTTCCAGGTTGGGTTAGGATAGGGGACAGGAGGCTGCTCCAAGAATCCACTCTGCCCAATGTGACGGTGGCCAAAGACGGCACAGGAGATGTCATGACAATTGGTGAGGCAGTCGAAAAGATTCCAAAGAAGAGTGAATCAAGATTCATTATTTACGTGAAGGAAGGTGAGTATGTGGAGAATGTGGATTTGCCCAAGAACTTATGGAATGTGATGATCTATGGCGAAGGCAAGACCAAGACTTTCATCAAGGGTAGCCTGAATTTCGTCGACGGAACTCCCACCTTCTCCACGGCCACTTTTGGTACGTACTACTTTATTATTTCCCTGTTTCCAGAGCATTCTGTTTTTCATTAGAGTTTTCTGATTATGTTAATGCTTGTTTGCTTAGGACATGATAATTCTGATTTAGTTAATTTTGCATCTAATCGAAAGAAGTCTAACTAGTTGAACAAAAGTATGCATGATTGTAGTTGAAAACCCCTTAGTATGTCATTGAATACTCAAAATGGGAAGTGTGGTTTCTAAATTCTAATGAACATGATGATATGGAAAACGCGTAGAGAGTGATTTAATCCTGCTATTCAAACAATTTTATTAGCCTACAATGATGTATGTGTGTGAGTGATACACATGGATTAAGAAATGCACATGGACCATTACTGGTTAATTTCTTTCCATGTGAACTGGTGAGAATACTTGACAAAAATTCTGAAAGTCTCCATCAATGCCTGCTTCTGAGCAGTATTTTATCCTTTCTGATGTTGGTACCCACCATGTGTCTGTCTGTTTGTAGATTTACAAAAAAAAATCTATTCTTGTGGTCACATGCATTAAGTTAGAATTAAGTTATTAGGCTATGTGGTTGTCTCATTGAATGGTGTTACTACTCTCTTTTTTTATATTTCTTAGAATATATTTATTACCTCCCTATCCACAATGATCTGGAAAATAATAAAAGCCAATTAATGGTTATTTTTGTCTGGAGGGGAGGGAGAGTTCTTGGTTCTAGATTGAATCTTTGAAAGTTCTGCATACATACAGATAGCAAGATTGGATCATTTGCATGTGACATGTTTAGTCGCTGATTTAGTCGGCCCGCACCTCTTGCATTACAACTGCATCCACTGCTTTTGCACTCATATTGACTAGAGGGATGTTGCTAGCTAGGTTGAAACTATAGTTCTCACACACAAGTCTACTTTCGAAAGTTGACATGGTCAAGGATGGTTTGCTGGTTCAAATATCAATTTTGTAGTTTGTTTGTATTCAAGATATGAAGGACCTGATCATTGACTATACAACTCTGTGATGTGAAGCTGTCGCGGGCAAGGGCTTTATAGCGAGAGGTATAACGTTTATGAACACGGCTGGGGCAGCGAAGCACCAAGCAGTGGCATTCCGTTCTGGCTCAGACATGTCTGTGTACTACCAATGTGCTTTCGACGCATTTCAGGACACGCTCTATGCTCACTCCAACAGACAATTCTACCGCGACTGTGATATTACGGGCACCATCGACTTCATCTTTGGCAACGCGGCCGTTGTTCTCCAAAATTGCAACATCCAGCCTAGACAGCCTATGAGTAACCAGTTCAACACAATCACAGCTCAGGGGAAGAAGGATCCTAACCAGAACACTGGCATTTCTATCCAGAAGTGTACACTTTCTGCTTTTGATAATCTCAAAGCTAAAACATACCTTGGTAGGCCATGGAAAGAGTATTCCACTACTGTCATTATGCAGTCCAATATTGGTGATTTCTTAAACCCAGTTGGGTGGATATCATGGGTTTCTGGTGTTGACCCACCGCCATCCATATTCTACGCGGAGTACATGAACTCTGGCCTTGGTTCTGGTGTGTCTGAAAGGGTTAAATGGGCCGGGTACAGGCCCTCTCTGACAGCAGACGAAGCGGGGAAGTATACTGTGGAATCACTCATCCAAGGCAGTGATTGGTTGCCTGCAACCGCTGTAACATTTGAATCAAGTTTGTAATCCAATTGAGAGCTGTAACTTGGCAAACTGTAATTTTCTGCAACAGGGTGGTACTTCATGTATTCTTTACACTTTTTTTTCTCTCCCTTTTCTCCAAAAAGTGGTAAATGAATTACTTATAATTGATTATTTATTTTGGTTTCATTTAATTCCAAAAGCTACCGTTGCGATGGTTTCATTAATTATAGAATATAATAGTTTTATCAATAGTAAAAAAAGGCCTCTACTTTTAAATTTTATCTAAACATGCCCCTTACTTTAAAAAATTACATAAATTGTCCATTTATTTTCAAATTTTGATTATGTGAAACATTGCTATGTAGGTATGCCGACATAATAATGTTAATATTTAAAATTTTCGAAAAAGTAATATTTTTATAGTCAAATATCATGAAAAATAATGTTTTTTTTTATTTAGTTAAGTTCTATTCGTTTAGATTATATTAAAAAAAGTGTATTACATATAATAAGGAAGAAAATGAATTATTTTTTTATTTGGAAAAGATTTCTTTCATTTTTTTTATAATCAAAATACAATATATTTTTTATTTTTCATAAACATTGTTTAGTTACTCTCTAAATACATTAATAATGAAACATATCATAAAAGGATTTTTTAAATTATTATAAAACATGAGAAAGTGATCGTGTAAATTTTATTTTATTGCTATTAGTAAATTAATAATCAAAAAATATATAAAAAAAGATCATTAGAATAAGACAACAATGACTAGCATTAGTCATAAGTTTATTTATTATAACTTAAGTAAATAACCACTATCATAAAATGTTATATTACCCGCGCTTTGCTACAGGATTTTCTTCAATGCGAAGGTCGTAAATTATTATTTCTTTTTAAGGGAAGAGTCTTTGTAGATTTGCATATATATACATAATTAATTTTATTTCTAAAACTATCTTAAAAGTCCATAATCAGTTCGATCATACTCAAATGAGACAATAAGAAGGTGTAAAGATAATATTAGGAACTCTTAAACAATTATAGGACAAATATATATTTTTTGGTAAATAAAATAGGATTACTTAAAGAATTTACAACTTTAGGGACTATAATGAAACTTTTGACAATTATAGGAAATTACCAACTTACACCTACTTCTTTATCCTCTCTTTTTTTACTTATTATTATTATTATTATTATTATTATTATTATTAGGAATTTCATTCTAATAACTAATCATATATATTTTATTTTCAATCACTTTATATAAAATTTCTATATTTATCCCACAAAATCTAATTAAACTTTAATAATAATTTAAAATTCAAATTAATTTTCTAATACTAATAATAAATAAGTAAATATTTTCTTAAACATATTTTATTAACTTTTATTGGTTTCTAATAGTAATTCCTAAACATTTTATATATGCCATTTTTTATATTAGAGAAAAAAATAGTAAAGAAAAATATAATTCAATTTTTCTATTAGGTACCATGTGGCTCCAAAAATAGCTTCCCCTTTAATTTCAGCCCCCAAACATTTTTCGAAGCAATTTATCCAAGAATCTAAATCTTATGATGATGATGTCGGATTTTGAAACGGGGAGATTCTTTTCTTTCCTATAGTATTATTTTTACCGCATAAATTGTTACTCTCGTGCTTTTTAACCTAAAAAATTACTACATTATCTTTTATAATATTTATTAACATAAATTTTAATATTTAAATAGCGGTAGAGAAGTAAATGTGGGATGGAAATAACACTTTAGGGTGAAAATAATACCACCCTAAATAATTAAATCAATAACAATTATAGCTCAATGGCACACTTACTAACTAATATTATTCTTATTTTTGATAAATAAAATATTTTATTTAAAAGATTAATCTATGTGTCAATTGTTTTATAGAAAAATAAATATTTAGTAAATAACTCGACGTAGTAATTGCGAGATATCTCCATACAAAATAGTTTTGATAGTTTTGATTTTGATTTTATTTTTATATTTATATTTATATCAAATTGAAATAAATTTGCCATTGTATCAATTCGTTTGAATCAATCGATTATTTTATACTTCTAATTTCGATATCTAATATAAGAAAAAACTTCAATTTAATTACGAATGGGATAAAAAAAATATTTTCTTGGTTTGAAAAACATATTTTTTGATTCAATTTACAGTTAGTTCGGTTAAATTTTTCAGAATTTGGTTTTCAAAATCTTTGAAAAAAGAGAGAAAGAAAAGGTGGATTCCAAATCCGTGGGCAAAACGAAAAGTTTCTGACAAAGAAAACTCAAAGACAGCGGCAACGGAGAAGAAACTTCCTGTTTTGCCTCCACAGTCGGTTTTGCGAAAAATCCGTGTTCTCATTACGGAAAAAAGGACAAGCGACCCCTTTCTCTCTCTTCTGCGCCCCCTCAACACCTGTTCTCGCACGCACTTTGATTCTGATTGATATAAAGTGATGCGGCGATTCGTGGTTGGCAGAGCAAAGAGTCTTATTTCTGGTTCTCGTTCTTATCAAAGTCGTTCTCAAGATCAAAGCTTTCTACTGCCTCCTCTAGTTCCGTCTCAATCTTCTCCATATCTTTCACGTTTCTTGTCCTCTACTCCTTCTCCTCTCACTTCACCTATGGCTTCTCCTGTTACTCTTGATACCATCAATCCCAAGGTACTATCGTTCTTCACTCTTGCTTTAAATTCAGTTCCTTTCTTCCTCTTACTTCACTTTTTTATTGGTTTTTGCATCTGGGTTCTTTTGTTTTTTGGTTTTAGATTTCGCTTTGCTTTTTGCTTTATTTGGTCCCATAGTGTTTACTTCAATGTCTAAAAATCAGCATTAGTTTACTGTTTGCAATTGAAATATTTCAATGCTTAATCTGTGCCGCTGACTTGTGAAAACAATTTTTGGGCGTTCTGATTCTAACTCATCTTAATCTTAATTACTTCTAGATGACTCTAATTTACTGAATGGAGATTTGGTGGTAAATGAATGAGCTTTTTAGTCTCCTCTTGTTCTATTTTATGAGTCAATTTACTTTCTTAATTGTATGGTTGTTGGCCTCATTTTTTCTTGCTTATATTTTTTTTTCATCAATACTCTCAGGTTTTGAAGTGTGAATACGCTGTCCGTGGTGAGATTGTCTCCATTGCCCAGGTAAAACATTTACTCTTTCAAACTTGAGCTATGAATCTTTGTGGCTTTGTATAAAAGGGCAATATGCACTCAATGTGCCTGATTTAATGCCTAATTTTGTGCAGCGATTACAAGAAGAGTTAACAACTAAACCCGGCTCTCATCCTTTTGATGAGGTGAGTGCCTTTTTCCCTTTTGAGGTTTGATGCTTTTAAACACTAATAGGCCACCTATCCTATCAAGTTCCTATCTGGCGGCAATGTTCACTTGTAGTTGATGTTTCGTTTTAGTGCTGTTTTTGTTGATGCAAACTCATTAACTCAATATGTCCATTATCTTACCTTTTGAGGAGCTGATTTGATATAAATGAAGCTTCTGCAACTGTGGTTGATAAAATGGTTTTATCTTTATGGTTGGGAGAAAAAGGGTATTGTGCTTATTGGATTTTGCACTTCTGTGCAACATGATATTCTTGTTAGCCGATATGTAAGATCCCTATATGTGCTCCTTTAAACCAAATTAATAAAAAAAAGAGGTCCTTCAAGGTGCTTTTCCACTCTGAAATGGATACAATATGCAAAATATTCTTTTGGTACTTGCTGACTTATTAATTTGCACACCAGATACTTTACTGCAACATTGGAAATCCTCAGTCTCTTGGTCAGCAGCCAATAACCTTTTTCCGCGAGGTAAACGCTGTAAATTTTAATTTGCATTGGAAAGGACTGTGACTATGCATTTTAGTGACATTCTTACTTATGATTGTACCTGCCATAGGTTCTTGCATTATGTGACCACCCTTCAATTTTGGACAAAAGTGAGACACAGGGCTTGTTCAGGTATTCATGCTTTCCAGCCATTAAATTTCTCCGTTCCCCTGTTCCCCTCCAAATAGAAGAGATCAGATAACTCAGTTTGGTGCTTAGCCAGAAACAGTCTTAGTGCTACACTGTCTCCAATTTGTTATGAACTGTGGCTTTTATTGTTGAGATATTTTTCTGTCATTATACTGAGTGCATGATAATGAAGACCAAAAGACATGCTTTTTCTCAATGATGTTCAAATATGTGGGTTGTTGTTCTATCTGTCATACTGCGTCAACTGTTGGACCTTTTCACGTTTCTACTCTTCTTGGAATAAAATGTCATATGTGATTACCTTTGAATTAATGCAGTGCTGATGCTATAGAACGAGCCTGGCAGATTCTTGATCAAATTCCTGGAAGAGCAACCGGTGCATATAGTCACAGCCAGGTTATAATCACATTTTCCATCTTGACTGACTTCATAATTTGGTAAAATGCAATATTTGTGGTCATATATCAAACGACACATGCTTTTCCTTTCTATACCAGGGTATCAAGGGTCTACGTGATACCATTGCTGCTGGAATTGAAGCTCGTGATGGCTTTCCTGCTGATCCAAATGATATTTTTCTGACAGATGGTGCAAGTCCTGCGGTACCAGCCACCACAAACACTTTTTATTTTATAAATGTGATTCTGAAGCATGTTTAACTCGTTTTTTTTTTGGGTGAATTGCAGGTCCATATGATGATGCAGTTACTTATCAGATCAGAGCAAGATGGCATACTTTGCCCCATTCCTCAATATCCCTTGTACTCTGCTTCAATTGCTCTTCATGGTGGCTCTTTGGTATGTCAACTGGTGTTGAGTTTTGTGACTATTAGTAACCATAGATTGGATCATGTTACTCGTTCCACCAACTTCTACTGTAGTTGAGAATTGAAATTGACTTCTCTTGATTGAAAAGTTGGAATAGTATTTGACCCAATCTATTGTTTCTACAGGTGCCTTATTATCTTGATGAGGCAACTGGGTGGGGGTTAGAAGTTTCTGCGCTTAAGAAGCAAATGGAGGATGCTAAGGCAAAGGGTATTACTCCTAGAGCCTTGGTTGTCATCAATCCTGGAAATCCAACTGGGCAGGTACTCTCTAACTAATGAGTAGGTTAAAATTTCTTGAAATAGCAATCTATTTTCTTGCTTTGTTTTGTTGTTAAGTGTGATTCTTTTTTTCCGTAACTGCAGGTTCTTTCTGAGGAGAACCAACGGGACATTGTGGAATTCTGTAAGCAAGAAGGTCTTGTTCTTCTGGCAGATGAGGTAGGTGGATGCTGGTTGGTTTGAACTATACTTGTATTCCTAGCCTCGTACATTATTAAATTTGTTTTGATTTTCTGTATACTGTCAACTGTGTTTGGTACAGGTTTATCAGGAGAATGTTTATGTTCCTGACAAGAAATTCCACTCATTTAAGAAGGTTTCCCGCTCTATGGGCTATGACAAAGAGGATCTATCTCTTGTATCTTTCCAGTCTGTATCTAAAGGTGCAACAATTTTTTGAGCTATATTCATCAAGATGATAAGATCTAAGAATTTGTGCAATTTTTGGAGTTTTTTGATGACAAGCATCTATTTTTAATATTTTCAGGGTACTATGGAGAGTGTGGGAAGAGAGGAGGTTACATGGAGGTAACTGGTTTTAGTCCTGAAATAAAGGAGCAAATATACAAAGTGGCATCCGTGAATCTATGTTCTAATATTTCTGGCCAAATTCTTGCAAGTCTTGTTATGTGCCCACCCAAGGTTAGTTTCTCCCTTTCTTGCTGGTTGCATCTAATTTTTTGAGTTGTGGTTGGCACACTTGATTCGCTTCTGGTGCTACATTGTTGTTGTGAGCTCATCCAAGAAAAGGAAGCAGAAACTGACTTTGTTTTTGCAGGTTGGAGATGAATCATATGAATCATATACTGCAGAGAAAGAAGGGATTCTTTCATCCCTTGCTAGGCGTGCTCAGGTTAGTTCAGTTGAAATCATTGTGGCATCAAATAAGGCAGCTAAGATAAAAATACTCACTATACCAGGCTTAGTGATGCTTCTGAAATTATGATAGCTTCCTAGACCTGCATGGTGTTTTCCACAAAAACTGTGATATGCTTTCCCTTCGACTTTTCTGGTCGGTTATAAGTTAATTTTTGTTAATTAATGGCAGATGCTTGAAGATGCACTCAACAAGTTAGAGGGTATAACCTGCAACAGGGCTGAAGGAGCAATGTATCTCTTTCCTCGCATCCGTTTCCCTGAGAAGGCGATTAAAGCAGCAGAAGCTGATAAAAGAGCTCCTGATGCATTCTACTGTACTCGTCTTCTCAATGCCACTGGAATTGTTGTAGTTCCTGGGTCTGGTTTTGGACAGGCGAGTCTCGATTTCTTTTGGTCCCGGGTTGGGACGCCTTTGAGATGTACTAGTTGTACTAATAAATGGTTTATCTTGGACAGGTTCCGGGGACTTGGCACTTTAGGTGCACAATACTGCCTCAAGAGGATAGGATTCCAGCGGTTATCACTCGTCTTACGGACTTCCACAAGAGTTTCATATACGAGTATCGTGACTGAGGCATCTTTACCATTAGCAAGCTCTGAGACATCTCTTGACGTTGTGGTAAACTTTTATTTCATCTTTTCAAGGCTATAGAGATAATGCATGCTCCCTAGTACTTTGTTTCAATAAATTGGATGAATTGTTTTTGTCAAGCATGTAGAGATGTACATGGATGCAAATTAGCTATAAGCTATAGCTAATGAATGGTTAATTTTTTCTTCGAAAGAAAGAATTGATGGTAAGTTTTGTATTGACTATTATACAATTGTAATAATATGCAGAGATGAAAAAACTGAATGTGACTATTGAATTGACGTTCTTTCTCGGATTACGAATCAAGCAAAACAAGGATGAAATTTTTATCAATCAAGAAAGATCTTCTCAGGAAGTTTAGCTATAAAAAAGTAAAAGAAAGTCTCATTCCAATAAGCACCTCCATCAACCATAACAAAGATGAAAATGATAAAGATGGACATAGGTCTTTACCGAATATGATTGGTAATTTATTTTACCTCCGCAAATAGATTGGATATTATGTTTAGTGTAAATCTATTTGCTAGATTTCATGCATGTCCTTATCGCATTTAAGTGCATTGAAAAATATTTTTAAATATTTAAAAGGCACTCCCAAATTGGATCTTAGGTATCCTAATGGGATAAATATTGCTCCAGTTGGTTATTCCGATTCAGATTTTACCATGTGCAAAATCGATAGGAAGAGCATTAGTGGTATATATCAACTCCTATGAAATGCATTAGTTTTTTTGGTCAAGTAGAAAGCAAAATTCATTGTCTACTTCCACTACCGAATCGGAATACATAGCAGCCGGTTCTTGTGTTGCACAAGTGATGTGGATTTCAACCTCAAGTTTAGCAAGATCCCATCAGATGTGATAGCATAAGTGACATCAATTTAACCTAGAACCTAATTTTTAACTCTAAAATAAAGTATATAGATGTAATGCAATCATTTTATCCGTCATAATTTTTTCTAAAGGTGATATATATTGCTTGAATTTGTGAGCACTAACAATCAATTTGCAGATGAAAGAGTGAGATTGATATTTACAATACGTTTGAGTGAGTTATATTGATTGCACAAGTCATTTTGAACTCTATCATGATTATTTCTAAATTGGAATCAAGTGTTGACCTTGGGACTGCCGAGGTAATTAGCCAATACTTCCCCGTAATTCGATTCAACTTCATCTTCTACATAATAGTGCTTTAAACTGAAAATCGATATTTGTAGGAAAATTATGAACAGTTCTTTCTGATGCTCGTAGAATAAGGGGCAAAATGACTTAATTTATCCTGAACCAAAAACCAAAGCACGCATGTGAAGTCCACCAGAATTGGTGTTTCTTCATTTCACCAATGAAATAAAGTTACAAAACAAAAGTAGCCCAGAACAGTACACCACTCTACTTAAACGTTTGAGATTTGTCCAATCCCCCACAAGTTAAAAGATCGGCGGTTTAATGCAACAATAGGGAATGCTCAAGGAAGTGTGGAGGAAAGTTTATGGAATGGTTTCCTTATAGACGACCAATGACTGCCTCCACCTCAGCGGGGGTGTACAGATGGTATGTTGGAGCCACTTTTGCAATGTCAACGTTGTTTGGAGTCACCTGAAATTAGTGGCACAATTCCATCTTGATGTTAGAAATCACTGATGCCATCAGTAAAATAGGGTAAATAAGCTACATGTATGGACTTGCAAAGGTTTAGGTACAGTATCAGTATTTACCTTTTCTTCCATAACTTGCTTCAAAATGGAAAGCGCAATTGTCTCCGCCTCTTGAAGAGTGAGTTCCTGCAATGATTAGAAAGATAATACCAGGATAAAACATTTTATTAAGTACAAAGTAAACATTCAATAGGAGGGAACCATGTGTCTGTTCAAAGTCTAGTAACCATAAAACTTAGAAAAAACTCCAGCCTGGTTGGAAGAAAATGATACTAAACAAATGCACATATACCAGATAAAACAGTAATACCTTGTTGTATTGCTCTTGCAAAGTGCTATCAGCACCTTCTGAACCAGAACCGATAGCCTTCGCATTGCATTGCCAAAATGTGCCAGAGGGATCGGTATAATACCTGCATAAAAAAGGTTTCTACAATAAGGCCTAAGAAACAGGAAAACAGGATATACTTGCAGTAATCAGTTACAGAACAGTCTAACAACATGAAATATCCAGTAACCAAAAAGTATACTTAAAGAGAGATTTAGTGTGGCATTTTTGGCCATGCTGTGGGTCTTTTTCTCTTTTTTTATTTGATATTCAGTAGGCTGGCGGTTTTTGGTTGTTATAAAAAGCCCTCTCCTTAGAACAAAGAGAAAGAGATCATGAAGGTATACAAAAGAGACAGCTAAAGCAGTGGAGTGAACCAGAAGGTGCCTAAAGCAAATGTAATACCAACCAAATAGGCATCATAATATTACAGGCTTAAGTATCCACAGTAGAGCTAGAATGAAATGAAACTAGCACTTACAAGCTGGGCCCATGCTCATCATGACCAGCAATGAGAAGAGACACCCCAAATGGTCGAGACTGCAACATGAAAAAGAAGAAAAAATCTAATAAAAAGCATAGAATAGATGAGTATAATTAAATGATGATGAGTTAGATGGTCCTTACCATGGATTCTTCGTCACCTTCACCAAACCGTAGCGCAAGATCGCAGAGTGCTTGAGTTGTAGACTCCACTGTCATTGGCTCTCCATAGGAGAATCTGTGATTCTGATAATTGATTGCAGAGTTAGGGAACAAGTAATTCACTATATGCACGCATTATAGGATTCACATCATTTAGAGCACTACCTGAGTTTCCACACGTGCATGCTCTACAAGTGTACGAGCATCCGCAATTAAACCACTCATAGCACATCCAATATGTTGATCAATTTCCATGACTTTCTCCACACTACTGGGCTCCTGAGAGGGAAAAAAATGAAATAAACAACTCAAACAAGTTGTGCTAAACTACTTTTCAAATGTAAACATGCACATCTTGTGATCTCCATGTCAGCCTCCTAAATAACCAATACCTTGGTTATGGCATCTACATTAAGATGCACCAAACTTCTAGAATTTTCCCAACAATTCCAGATTTAGTTTACCAGTTGAGAAAGAATTTTCTCTGTGGCAAATATACAGGACTTCCACTTCACAGAACCCTTCTGACGGACTATATTCAAATTTATTAAAGGTCCATTACAGTTATTTCCAACGTCACAATTCTCCAGAAGGTAATTACAGACATACCACTACTTTCATTAGAAACTTACACAAGGAAATTATTGGCATTGGCAATGACATGGCTATCCCATTTTTAATGAATCAAATAGGTAAAAATCATATAATATAAAGCTAAAAGGAAGAAGCCAAAAGAAAGAGGCAAACCAGCAATGTTGAAGTGATACGCTTTTCCACTGCAAGCACAACACCTTCCTTTGTCTTTAATCCAATTGCAGTAGAACCCAACTATAGTAAGACAAGACATTTGTTCATATTTAATAACATAAGTAGCCCCTTAAACTCACTCAAAACATATTGGTAATACTACCAAGTATCAACTACATTCACTATCACAGAAAAGGGAGAAAATCCCAACAAAATTTCAAGTTCAGCAGACACATGGAAAAGTAAACCCTAACAGTCTTGTGCAACCTCATAATCCAAAAGCAAAACGAGCATGTCCAGACCTTCAAAGCCTATAATTCATACTAACCCAGTTTAAAAGACTACTAGTTAAGAAACCCATCCAGCTAAACTAAACCCATATAGTTCCAATATTTATTCTAGGTATCACAATTTTTATTACAAAAACCAATAAGATGGGATATTTATTTTGACGGACTAAAACCAAAGACTGAACTTTATCAGTTACCTTGATAGCTTCAATGGCATATTCAACCTGAAACAATCTGCCCTCAGGAGAGAAGGTGTTCACACCTCGATCATACTCAGTCCTTCAAACACGCGCAGAGACAAACAAATCAAATCAAAATCGAAAGAAGCAGCCACAAGAAACACATAGGATAGAAGAAGAGATGGAAGATTTACCTAGTGAGAAACATGTTTGATTCGATCTGAAAGAACTAACGTCACAGACTCACAGTATTCTGGTGTTTACTGCTATTTTGTGGGTTTTTGCGTTTGCTTTTGTAAAGGTGGACTTGTTGAGCAAGACAGAGGCTAGTATTTTTCAACTTTTGGTGGTCCGGTTAAGCAAGTCAGATACCTTTTTCTCTACTTGGCCCATGGCCCATGGGTCAAATAATAGAACAATTTCTTGATAAATTCAAACCCGCCCGATGTGTGTTCTATATTATTTATTGATAATTTTTTTTTCAGTTAAAATATATAAAAATCAAACTATGACTTTATTAAAATTTATGATTCTTGACTTTTTTTTATAGATATAATTTTAAAAAGTCCACGTGGCAGCAAATGAGTTAACTTTATTAATAACATGATATCACCAAATGAAAATGATTCAACTCTGTTTTCATATAGATTATAAATTCTTAAATAAACTACTTACCGAGATTCTAAGTGGTACTTATTTTTAATATAATGGTTACAATATAATATTTTATAATTTCTACAAAAATTGACATTAAAAGTATTGTGTTTGTAAGTAAATGTATTATAAATATCATAAATTGTTATTTTATAACTACTAAAAATATTCATAAACGTGAAATTATTATACATATATAATTAAAAATATTAAAATTGACCTTAGCCATAATTTGGAGTTTTTTATTAAAATATAGCATTTAAAAATCTTTATTCTTAAAATAGGGTAGTTTTAAACTTAATTACCAAAATAAGGTAGTTTATGACATGTAGGATCCATATTACCATTATACTAATACATGTCATCAATTTCTTTTAAATTTACTAATTAATTAATTAATTGTTTACGTAAAACAAAATGTTTGAAAGGATCCAACCGTTGCCAAAAAAAAAGCCTGCTCCCTTCGCCATTACCCTTAATCTCCATCTCCACTCTCCAACTCCTCTCCTTGGCATTTCTTTTCAATTACCAAAACCTAGCGTGGGAGTCAGATTTTAATCGCCTCCTCCGCCGCCGACCTCACCGTCGCCTCCTCACAGTCGCCGTCTCATCGTTTCTCACTCGCCTTCTCTGTCTCTGCTCGTTTAAAGCAGTTGAGGAGTATTTCGAGAATAGCTTGCAAACTCTTGATTTCTGTGCTGCTTTGGAGAAGTGTTTAAAGCGCGCCCGCGACAGCCAATTGCTCATCCATGTTGCTCTGCAACAATTCGAGGCGGAAAGTGAGGTTGGAGGGAGTAGCAGTAGTTATGTGAAGACATAGGAGGAATTGAAGAATTTTAAAGAAGTAGGGGATCCTTTCACTGAAGACTTCTTTCAGATTTTTCAATCTGTTTACAGACAGCAAATGTTGATGTTGGAGAAGTTGCAGCTCAGAAAGAATAAGCTCGACAAGAAACTGAAATCAATTCATGCATGGAGGAAAGTTTCTAGTATTATATTTGCTGCTACTTTTGCTACTATATTGATTTGCTCAGTTGTTGCAGCAGCTATGGCTGCTCTTGCTGCTGCAACATCGATCCCGATCGGTTCAATGGGGAAATGGATTGATTCTCTATGGAGGAATTATGAGAATGCATTGAAGGGTCAGAAGGAGATGATCAGTACAATGCAAGTAGGGACTTATATTGCAATCAAGGACTTGGACAACATTCGAGTTCTTATCGATCGATTAGTTGGAGAAAACGAATCATCATTGTGATTGTAATCAAATCAATTGTATTTTGCTATTCCTTCAATGAAGAGGCAATACATCCAGATTCAACGAATCTTGGTTCTGTTTACAATTTACAAATTCAGTTCGTTACAAGCAGTTACTTTCCTAGCTAACTTCATCTTCTTCCCGCTGCACTCCCAACGCTCTTCATTCTCTTGTTTATCTTTCATCAAACAACCAGCAAACTCATCTTTATCAACATCCTTGCATGTTGATCAATCTTCTTCTGATCTCAGCTTGATCTGTGGTCTATTCTTCTTCTCTTTTTTTGCTGTTCTTGGTGTCAAGGCTTGATCTTCATCCCAGGCCTGTGACAACTAGTCAGTAATAGTAATGGATAATAATGCATGAACAGAAAAATTTCCATAGGAGACCATTCTGCAGAATTCTTGACCTCTTATGGGGCTCTTTTCTGTAGATTATGGATTTCTGAGTCAGACATCCCATCCTAAATATACAACATATGCCTTTACATTCTTCAGCAGTACAGTCGAATTCCAAAAAAACGTCGGTGTATATCTAGCAGCACGAGATATTATATGCTGCAAAACCGACCAAAAGTCAGTACAGAGCTAAGCGGCACTGTGACGAGGCAGATGAGAAAGAGAATCATGAAGAAGCAAAAAAAAGATTGAAAAAAAAGTTTATAAAATACAATTTTTTGACAAAAAATTCGTTGTTATCCATACTATGTTTTGTTACTCCAGCTATATATGGATGCACCAGTTGCATTTTGGGACTCGCAAGGGCGCATCATAATTCTGGGCAATATGGGCCAAGAAGCTAGGAATTCTATTCTGCACTAAGAATCTATCCAAACATGCAGATAAGTAGAGCTGGAAAGGTGGAATGGGTGTTAAAAAAGAACATTAATTTTTGTGTTGTTGCTTTATACAAGGGTACTGTAGTGAAATAAATTCATGAAGAAGCGGCTAAGCGGGCACTGTGACGAGGCAGATGAGAAAGAAAATCATGAAGAAGCAAAAAGAAGATGCAGATAAAGCCGAGTCAAAACAAACATATTTATAATTTGTTTATTCATTAAATTATTTTTTAATAAAAAAATTTAATATTTAATAACTGATGTGGAGCTAATATGGATAAAATAACCATTAGCTAGTAATTATGTTTAAAAGTACTAGACATTGGGAAATAAGTTTGTAAAATACAATTTTTTGGGGAAAAATTCCCATAATTTGTCTTCAATTCAAATTACCGTATTAAACTGTTGTGTGGTATCATTTTTTGTGAGGGTAATGTACTAATCGCGAAAATCAGAAACCTTTCCTATATTTCAAAACGCCCATTTCGCCTCCCCTATATTATCATTTTCACACAAATTACCTTTTATCGTTGTTAAATAGGTCAGGTTGGATCGAATCATTTTGACGACCTAATTAGAAACATAAAATGACATATTATAAAGAATATTTTTTATACTCCATTGACATTTTATATAAAATGGAGGGAGCAATTGATATGTCATTTGAGCATTAATGAGATGCTAAATTCTTATCACACTTGACACGTTTTACATGCCAATGGCTTAACCAAAGTAGCCTTGGCGTAAGATGCTGATGGATTTGTATTTTCGCTTCACGGGAGAAATTATGATTGTGAACTTAGTTTATTAGAGAGCCTAGGTTAAATTATACCGGAAACCTCTCTATTTAGTCAAAAATAATAAATTATGTCTATCTATTTACATTGTTGATACATTAAGTCTCTAATTTTACTCCTCTAACATTTAAAGTTTCTCTTGTTAATATATCATCATTTAATTGGTGAAACAATTCTCTTTTTTTTTTCTCTCTTTTACCAATAAAATAAAATAATGATACATAAAAAATAATTTAAAATGTTAACAAATTGAGAATAGAAGGGATCATAACTCCTATCCAGTCTTAATGTCATAGCTTCGCAGGCCTACTCCGACCCCAACTCTGCTCCTTGCCCCACACCCCCTATCTACCCAAGCCCCAGGGCCAGGTGGGCTAACATGAAACGAAAAGCTAGTTCATGAAAATGATTTTTATATTTTATTTATTTTAAAAAAGAGGTATTCTATTTCTATGTAGTTTTAGTTTTGGATTCCTCTATACACGCACAGAGTTTAATTTAATTAGCAAAGAATGCAAAACGGGTTTTCATTAGAGAACTGGAGATACATTAATTTCATTTTTTTATATTTTAGTTTAGAGATCAAATTAGATGGTTACTGCAGGGGAAGCAGCCACAAGAAGTGTGCCTGGAAAGCTGTATTGTATGTTGGTTCGCCATCTTCTTAGCTTGCTCACCAGCTTTGTTAACATGCTCACTGTGTTGATGCCGCGCCGTCGATCGCCATTCTTCGGCTTTTCTATGCACAACAGCCATCCTCTTCATCAACTTCTTTTCTAAGTTTGATCTCATCTTCTGTATTTTCACCTGCAATATTATCATTCTTCAAAATCTCAGTTAAAAACATCCACCACATGGGGAAAATGGTGCCCCATCACCCCGAGAAAGTACTAATAATGGGCCAATCCAATTGATAATTACTGTTAAATGATGTTTAGATTTATCCATCCAGGCCCACTTCCATCTTCTAGTGCTCTAAACTTTGTCATCCATGTGTGAAACAAGCATGGCACCAAAAGTTGGTGAGACGACAACTTTATTCAGAAAGAAAAAGGAGAAGGTGACAACTGCTGCTGCTGTTTGCTTTAAAAGTTATACGAAGCACTATTTTACTCTAATACGAACTAAGCACCAAGCTTCTAAATGCAGGATTTCCACATGGGATTGCAAGTCACAACAAAAACTATGGAATTATTAATGCATGTATGATGACTCTGTAGTCATTTTTGGTAATTTCTTAGAGGATATTGAAGCAGGTAACCAATCAGAATATGTTTGGATTGAGTAAACCATATCTTATAGAGGTGGACCAGTCAATAAACAAATACTACAAAAGAAGAAAAAAGTTGCAAAGGATGGCAATGAGGGGATCGAGGCCAGGAAACCAACAATACACCCGACAAAACCCTCCAACTATGGTCAACATTATAACCTCATTCCACATATGTAGCTATATATATATATGCACAAGTGTGCATTTCATGGATATTCTTCTATCGGCTACAACTTCTTCACATGGCTTGCGTCAACCTCAAGTAGTACTAGATAAATAGACATCCGAGGAGTTTAATAACTTTGCTAAGTACAGCTAGAGTCCCTAATGGTGAAATGATGGCATCATTTTTAATGACCATGAATACTACTAAGCTTAAACGCAAAATGCATGTGAAGCAATGAGAGCTTTTATCTTCTTATGCTTGATTGGCGTAGGTGGTTTGGATTTCTATGGCTATGAAATTAATCGATGTACCCAAACTTATAATTAAAATAATATAGATCAAGTAAGTACCTCCAGCTTTCTTGATTGAGCTTCTGCTTTTGCACTTTCAAGATTCACCCAAGCTTGAATCTTGGCTTCTTCTCTCTGATACCTATAATTCAAGCCATAGTTGATAAGATAGTATACAAAACAAGCAAATGTTGCCAATTATTGTCCTTTAGATTACCTAAGGCAGAATTTTGTCTTCTCCTCTTCCTCCCATGCAGCAGCTCTGGAATCTGAAATGCTTTTGCGAGCAGCATTGCTCATCTCAAAGTGCCTCAAACTCTTTGATATCTCTTCTTCCTCCTCTTCCCTTGAGCTCCAAATTGATGCAACGGAATCATATTGAGTTCCAAGTTGTAGCTTAGCCAAATGGCATTCTTGCAGTTGGGATATATCAATGAGGTTCTTGCTGCTGCTAGAGTTATCTAAGGTCAATGGGCCAGACCTATCAGCAGGTGTATTATGGCGAGCAGGCGACAAAATCTTGAACGGTGTGTGGCATCTGGAAGTTGTTGAACTGCCCAGAGGAGTCATATCGGTCCCAATATCTCTGTGCTTAACTTCATGAATCACTGCAGTACTTGCATCCTTCATACCTTCACTGGCTGAGTCTCTAAAGAGAAACCCTTCTTTCAATGGCTCTGAGTATCTATAATTTGGTAAAACTGGTTCTGAATTGTCCGTGAACTTGTCTGGAATCGCAAAAGATATTGCATCAGTATCGATTCAGATAAGCAAATTTGGTCCTAAGGTTATCATTTTACAGATACTCATATACAAAAGGCATCAGAAAATATACACATGGAAACAATTCGGACATAGGGGAATTTCATTAACCACAATAAATGTATGACTAAAATGCAAAGAAACTCAAACCCCAGATTCTTAATTAGGTAAACAAGTAGACTAAATGAGAAATTAAACTAAAAATGTGAGTTATAATTTCATAGTTCACATTCATTTAGTTCCTCAGCAACTCCTAAAAGTGAAGCAATTCTAAACTAACCTACAGCAAACAAAAACCCATCTTTGTCTTGTTTGAAAGCAAGTAGTAGAATTAATAAAACAGTACAAGAAGGCTTTCAAAAGAAAAAAGGTAAAAAGGACTCTGATTAGGATGATATAATGCAGCAGAAAGGGAAAAGTGTTCCATTAAAGTGGTAATAGAGATGAATGATACCTTTTAGAAGCACTTCTTGAGGAACATTAAAAGCCTTGGCTAATGGGTTGTGTTGTTCCAAACCTTTTGGAAGCACTTTTTCTTGTGTGACCCTTGATTTCTCAGCAAAAACCTCAATTTGTTTGTGAATCTTGGGAAAATCAGGCGGCGGCTTTACGGGATGAGCAGGGGAGTCATTGCAAGAACTGCTGATAAGCCATTTCTCTGCATCATCCCATTTTGAAGGGAAGTTTTTTTTGGCAACACTGAAGCTAAAGAGTGGCCTACCAGGAGTGGGAGGAGCTTCCATTCTCCTCTCTGCTGCTGCTGCTGCTCTTCTTTGATTTTGAATTTGATTTTGACTTTGACTAGGTGGTGGCAACTCAAGAAACCCTCTGCATTCAATGCTGCTACTGCTATTTCCCACTGGCAATGACTTGACAAACTCAGCTGTCTCCTTCAAATTAAGTTTGCAAAGTGGGTCTTGAAAAGTTTCTGCAAATGGGTTGTTCTTACTCTTCCCATACATTAGTCCTGTGTTGTTGCTGGAGTCCAATGCTGCTGCTTCCTGCATCACAACATATACAAGGACATGGTTGATTAATAAAAAAATTAAAAACCCAAAAATGGGAGCAAGAAGAAACCAAATGTTTGGGAAATATTTCACCACATTGTTGCTAGAAGTGAAGAGCGGAGGAGGAGGCTGGAAATATTTGGGGGCAGAGGCAGTGAGATCCATGAAGGTTTGCTGCTGCTGCTGAAGTGTTTGAGGAGACGATTGCTGTTTATTTATTGGTGACTAGAGAAGAGTAATGCGAAATGGACCACTTTGGGTTTGTGTGATGGTCTCACACTTTTGATACAAAACACTGAGTGGGCTGTGGGGTCGGAGGGAGTGAGAGTTAACGAAACTACTGTTGAAATAGCGGATAAGATAGAAATAGAAGCCAAGCAAAGGGGTCTGGTCTAAAATCTAGACTGCTTCCTGAAAATGAGACCTGCTGTTAGGCACCATGCTCTACACTATGCTACACAGTGACATGCTAATGTGTGAGGAGAGGAGGATTTGTAGGGGAAGGAAGAGGACGAAATAGTACTTCATGACTACTTCATGAAAAGGCATTGGGAGAAGTGAAGAAACACAGGATTTTCTGAAAAATATGAGCATCTCTTTTATTTAATTTAAAAAATGTATGGATATGATAGATTTTATCTTTTTGTTTGAATCTCTTAGGCTGCTTTTTATAACGGAATTAATTCTATTTGTAGTTATTTCTGTTTTTCAAAATTTTCCATCTGAAGTTATTTCCGGAATTATTTCTGTTTTCTAAAATTCTGTTTCACAGCTACAGTACGTTTTCTATTTTCCAACCTTAGAAAACTCAAAATCGTATTCACCTAACAACTATTTCTTACTTTTTTGAAAAAAAAAACTACAACTATTATTAAATCAATTTTATTTTAATTAAAAAACAATCCTAATGTTATTTTTTTGTTAAGATTAATAAACTAAATAGTAGTCCATTTTAAGTTTATTAAAAATAAAATATAAGTATGGTAAACATATTCATGTTTAGATTCAAAAGCACAAGCCATTTAACGGTTGTTTAATTTTTGAAAATTTTTTGGGAAATTTTCTAAAAATTGGAAATATTTCCAAAATCTGTTTCACAGCAACATTTTCCCAAATGGGAAATTTTCAGAAAATTTTTCAGTTCTCCAATTACTATTCAGTTTCTCAGAATTAACACTACAAATTTGGAAAATTCTGGAAACGCCAATTTTGAAGTTTTCCAAAAAAAAAATTAAAAAATTTTTTTTAGCTCAACCGATCCATATTGTTAACATAAAAAAGAAAACAAAGTTATTTTGGACATTTCTACCCTCATAATTTATAAATATGCTAAATATATTCACGTTAAAGATCAAATATAAATATAATAATTCTGTTCATGAAAATAAAATACATGTCTTGAATTATTTGTTCATGACGTGAATACTACAAACTCGAAATCGTATTCACCTAAGATCAAGTATAAATATAATAATTCCGTTTATGAAAATAAAATACATATAAAATAGTCTTGAATTATTTGTTCATTACGTGAATACCACAAATATCAACATTCAAAACATACTTAATTTAAATTGTTACTTCTTCATATTCTAACAATTATTATAACGAGACCATAATTGATTTGCAATATCTTCTCTAACGCCATTCATTAGTTGTTGTTGGGATATATCCACTTGAATACCTTCTTGCGTCACATTAGCTTCGTTCTCGTCTAAATTTTGCTGACTTTCTGTACCATATTCTGTGAATAGTTGATCAGCTCTATCTTCCATTCGAATAAAGTTGTGTAGTGTACAACAAGCTAGAGGTATTTGCCTCTAACGACGAAGAGGATAATTTGGAATGGACTTTAAGATTGGAAATCTAGCCTTCAGAACGCCAAAAGCCCTTTCAATCACATTTCTCAATGACGAATGTCGATAGTTAAACAATGCATATTTTCTTGTTATCCTTCCTCGTCCACGAAAATCATTTAAGTGATACCGTTCACCACGATAAGGAGCTAAAAATCCAGGAATATTTGGATAACCAACATCAACTGCATAATAGTAGCCTGCCAAATATAAATAACAATCAAATATTTGTAGTAAACCATTAATGTAACAACTAATAAATATTGTTATGAATTACAAAAATAATGTTAATGTTATTTTTTTGTTAAGATTAATAAACTAAGTAGTAGCCCATTTTAAGTTTATTAAAGATCAAATATCAGTATGGTAAATATATTCATGTTTAAATTCAAAAGCACAAGTCATTTAAGAGGTGTTTAATTTTTGAAAAATTTTCCAAAATCTATTTCACAGCAATATTTTTCCAAATGGAAAATTTTCTATTTCTCCAATTACTATTCAGTTTTGGAAATAATTCCAAAATTAACACTACAAACACTCCAACTTTTGGAAACACCATATTTGATGTTTTCCAATTTTTCCTTCACTTTATTTCTAAAGTGGGGTCTACAGGTCAACATTACTCTCTCTCATCTTTTTAAATTTTTCTTTCATACAAAAACTCAATCTTCTTACTTAATGCTTTGAACAAAATAAATTAAAAGTTACAAAATCATAATCTTTATCTCAAGATTAGTAATTATATATCCACTTTTCTTATTTTTCTTAATATTTTATAAATGGGTTTTAAACTAATTTAGAATTAATTTAAATAAAATTTCCCGCCTAAAACACTCCCTTCAAACTAATATTTAAAAAATGGGTCTTGTGACGTGGCGGGATGGGATTGGTTTTCCAAATGGAAAATTTTGGAATTAATTTCATTTGGAGAAAAATATTGTTGTGCAACAGATTTTGATTATTGAATTTTACTCGTATGATTTTAATTAGGAGTATTAGTTAGTTAAATATCAACTATGAAGTATTTTTATTACAATTTGTATCAATCTACATATTAATTTTAGCTTAACCAATCCATATTGTTAACATAAAAAAGAAACAATGTTATGTTAGACATTTCTACCCTCATAATTTATAAATATACTAAATCTATTCATGTTAAAGATCAAGTATAAATATAATAATTCCATTCATGAAAATAAAATACATAAAATTTTCTTGAATTATTTGTTCATGACGTGAATACTACAAACTCGAAATTGTATTCACCTAAGAACTATTTTTTCTTTTTTTTTGAAAAATGAAAACTACTACTTTTGTTAAATCAATTTGTTTTGAATTAAAAAAATCATGTTAGTTTTTTTTAATTTTTGAAGATTAATAAACTAAATAGTATCCCATTTTAATTTTGTTAAAGATCAAATATAAATATGCTAAATCTATTCATGTTAAAGATCAAGTATAAATATAATAATTCCGTTCATGAAAATAAAATACATATAAAATAGTCTTGAATTATTTGTTCATTACGTGAATACTACAAATATCAACATTTAAAACACACTTAATTTAAATTGTTACTCCTTCATATTCTAACAATTATTATAATTAGTTAAATATCAATTATGAAGTATTTTTATTGCAATTTGTATCAATCTACATATTAATTATCAAATTTACGAGTATAAACATGTCTAAAATGGCATTATTATTTTTTAGATTAACAATATGAATTTATTGAACTAAAGTATTAAAAAAAAATTTAAAATTTCTTGGAAAATGTTTTCCAAATGGAAATATTTCCGAAAATTTTCCAAAATGGAAAATTTTGACTGTGAAACAGATTTTGGAAATAATTCCAGTTTTGGAAAATTTTCAGAAAATTCTTCGTAACTAAACAGCACCTTATGCTTTTTTGGGAAGGTTCTCTGTTGCACCTTTTCTTTTCTTTTTAACCATCTGTAAAAAACTCTGCTTATATCGTATATTTATATATTTTTATTTTATTTTACTTTAATATTATATATATATATATATATTTTTAAAACATTTAGTATAAATTTATGTTTCACTTATAAAAGACTATTGAAAAAGGGGCATGCAACTATCTCAAGTGAAGATCAAATTTAAGAAAATGAAAAAAAATCTAATCAATATACTAATCAATCATTTTTTAAATCTCTTAATTTTTATTTATCTCTATTTGTCATATATTCCCTCCGTCAAAATGTATTTGACGTTTTAGGCCAATTCCCACTCTCCGAAAATAACTAACGCGTTTTTTCAAAAAATAACTTTTTAATTTTTTTAATATTAAAATTGAAGCGTGGGACCCTGTGATGGTTGCTGAAATCGTAAAAAATAAATAAGTACAATTTACCATGCACGAATTTGATTAAAACTGTAGCAAGTGGTAAAAGGATCTTTCCACAGAAATTTCAGGACAATTCTAATTTCTTAAAATGACCAATTTTGTAACAACGATAAATACCAATAATAGATTTTGAGTGCAAATAATTAAAGAAGCATAATTAAAGAAAACAGTAAACAGATTGAGTGTGTGTAACAAAGTGATAAAGACTTCCCAGTAAGGATTCTATCTAGCCCATGATTCATGCCAATTGATCATTGATGCAAAAGTGTTAAAAACCATACTTATAGGACGACTATAGAGACTAGGTTTGGGTCACCTAGATCTCTTGTTTTCCTCCTACACAAAACTTACAAAGAGACACTCTATTGAAAGTCCCTAATTGACTCAATAATCCTAAGAGACACTCTATAGAATTTAATTGAGCAATTGATAGACACGGGGAAAGGTTTTATCCCAGGCCTGGGAAAGAGAGTCGTGTCTACTCCTATAAACCAGATCCTACCCTTTTTCTAACCGTTGACCAGTTAGGCGCCTTTGTATTCCTCTTGACAATGTAGACTCCAGAATCTCAAGGAAAGACTGTAATCATTCAAGTTCTAAGTGAAGTTGATCAGGCTTTACATAAAATAAGAATAAACTAACATGTAATAAAAAATGATAGAAATATAAGTATGGAATGTATGAAGGGCAATTCGATCTCACAATTACAGAATCATAGGCGTTGAATCCTTACCAAGAAGAAGGCGTTTAGCCTATGACAGACATAATAATAATAATAATAAAGAAACACGCATAAACTGAAATCGGAATTGAATTAAGAAGAAAATAAAACCAAGGTTCAAGCTGCAACAATGACAGAACGTGAATAAGGAAGAAGGTTCCCTTTACTGCTGCCCAACGACTTATTAAAATAGAAAACCTAACTGTTTCTAATCTTCGAAAACTAGATAAGGATAGAGTAAAATCAAATAAAATAAAATCTAATTATTTTTAAATGGAAGAGTTCTAATCGGAGAGTGATTTCTTCAGAATAAGTCTTCTGGAAGCAGACAACTCACATTCAACTCAAGGCCCAAGCCCAGTCTGACTTCTCATTAATCTAGTTGACTCTGGTCAAACGCGCTGCGAATCCTCGCCTTATCCTAGGTCTGGGACAAGGACATCTTTCTTTTCACCAAAACAGCTCTAAAACAGGTTTTTCTAACTCCTTTTGAATATTTTGTTTCATAATCACTGAATTTGTAGAAAGGAGAGAAAAACCCATCATTTAGCAATATCATTATCCCAAAAGAGGCCTAAAAGGATGATAAAAAGAAGGCATTTTAGCGTTCAATCACCCTGACAAAAGTAACTTTTTAAATTTTTTAATATTAAAATTGACGTGTGGGACCCTAATAGAAGTAACTTTTTCATTTTTTAATATTAAAACTAACGCGCGAGACTCTGACAAAAATAATTTTTTTATTTTTTTAATATTAAAACTAAAGCAGACCCACATACCTTAAAACCTGTGATTTGTGGGCACGCGTCAAATAAATTTTGGCGGAGGGAGTATTACTGTTTTTTAAAAGAAAAAAAATTCTAAAAAAAAATTAAATTTTGCAACTACGTCGAAAGCTCATTGGTTGGCTTGGTGGTAAAATATCAGTAGGATCTTGGATTTGAGTCTCACTTCCACCTATTAAAAAAACTATACCGAGGACAGATCCGGCTTCTCCTAAAGGTTCATTTGAACTAATCTAATACGTTAAAAAAATAAATTGATAGAATCTTAATGATGTTAGGATAAAATAAAATTTAGCTTATTTCTAACAAAAATTTTAATTAAAAATTAGAAAAAAACACCAATAATTAAAAAAGATCACATAATTATGCTAAATAAAAATCATAAAAAATTGGATATTATTGTACACACAATTTTTTCCTAAAATAGGAGAAAATTACACGTGTCAAATTACAAATGTTGAATGTAGAATAAAAGTGGTTCTTCTTCTCTTGATTCCTCTAATTAATGAATTAATCTTGACTCCGGATCTGGATTTGAACTTGAGTTGGATGATTGACGGATTGGCCTTGAATCAGCTTGTAATCCACAGTTGATTTGAGAAGAAGCTGACCTTGAATTAGCTTGTGGCTTCTTCTTGATTTGATTTGATGTGGTTAAGAGAAAACCGGCCTTGAATCAGCTTGTGGCTTCTCTTTCTTCCTTGGAAATGATATGCTTTAGTTCTTGATTTTTGCAACACTTCTTCTCTCCAAGAAAATCTGTCCTCACCTTCTGATGAAGCCTCTATTTATAGGCTCATAAGGGTGATTTTGGAATTAGAAAGATGACATGTGTCTTCATCTCATTGGTCCAATATGTAACCGTCGTCATTAATTAATTTGCACATTAATTAATTAATTTGACATTTAATCAAACTAATAAAATATTAGATGAATTTTATTCCATCCAAATATGAGCTTGTTGGTGGGCTTCGACCAAATAAGCTTCATGAATTTCGGTGAATGGGCTTCGTGGCTTTTTTTATTAAACAGGGCCGAATATTCTAAGACGAGCTGAAATTTTGGTGTCTACATATGCCCCCTCAAGATTATTTTATTTGATGAAGTAAATTAATCTTGAACTCTTTCCCACTTGAGCGAGCTTAATTTGTGTCGGGGACTGAATTTGAATTCATGTTGGATTATAGGGCTAAATTTGTCACGAATCGATTTTAACTCCGGAGTGATTTTCCACCGAATGTACATTTTATTTGGAACTTGCACCAAAGAATTGATTCTGCAAAGGAATTCATGATCTTGGGTTTGTTTCTGCACATCATAGATTTCGTCGAATTGATCATGTGCAGCGACTTTGGATAAAAACAATTTTTTTTTCCTTTGATATGTGCAGTAATTAATTCAGTAGATCAACCAATGAATTGATTACTTTTATGAATCAATCTTATGATGGAACCTTTAATTAATTAAGTGGACTAAACCAATTAATTAATATTCACCCATATGGATTAATATTGGTAGAGGGAAAGAAGCCAAAATTACTCCAATTGCAAAAGTCATAATTGCAATTGAAACAGGAAGAAGCCAAAATCATGGTAAATCACCACAATTAAAACCCTATTTTGTCATTATTGTACATATAAGATACACAATGCTAGCCTCCAACATCATTCCCTGCTTCTCTTCTTCGCTTAGTTGCCGCATCAAAAGGTAATTCTTTGATTTTTATTTTTTATTTTTTTGATTGATTGTTCTTGTATGCTGCTGCTGTGCTCCTTCTCGCTTTATTTTGTTTCTACACATATATGCATATCTCCTGTGCTCCTTTTGTTAAGCCAATTAATCATGCTTCCTGTGCTCACTTTTTTTTAAAACCAATTAATTAATATGCTGCTGTTGCTTTATTTTGTTTTGCATATATATATATATGCATGCTTCTTGTGTCTGCGAATGACCAGGCCAATGAAGGCAAGCTTAATCATGATGTCCCCGCACCTCGTCGTAGTGGCTACGCCATGAACAAACCTTAACCGCATGATGATTTTTTCCATGAACAAATCCCTTTTTTTTCCTTAATTGATCAAAACATTTGTCATAATTGGACAGCATTCATTTCCTTTGAGTGAGCAAAATCTTCTCCTTAATTTAGCAGAATTTTTCTTCCTTAATTGAGCAGGATCTCATCCTCTTAATTGAGCAGAATTTCTTCCTTAATTAAGCAGATTCTCTTCTTAATTGAGCAGATTTTCTTCTGATCTTTCTCCTTACAAATAAAGTTATACCCATGCTCCCTTCTTCAATTAATTTTGAATTTTTTTCCTTCTTGCTGCTACTTCGTTCGAGAACCATTCGAGATGGGATAAAGGTAGACATTCTGATATTTTTCTTCATGCTTTATTGTTTCTGCATATATATGCATGGTTTCCTTAACCCTTTTGCATGACTCCTTTTTTTCTTACTGCAGGGACTGCCACAGGAGCAACTAAGCATTTCCCTTTTTCATGCTTTGGCTTTAATCCCTCTTTTGCTTTATTTATGTTGTGCAGGAACGCCAATCTCCAGTAGACAAGTAATCAAGCCTTTTCTTTTTGCAATTTTGTGTACAAGCACCTTGGAGCAATTTCTTGTACTTTGCTCTTTTTTTTCTTTTTTCTTTTTTTTTTCCTTTTTTTTTGCAATTTTTTTTTTACTGTTTTCATATGATTGGTTGGTCGGTTGCGGGCTGCTGGACCACTGCTCGCCGGAGTTGCAGACGTGCCGATACTGGAGGTTGAAGACAGAGTTGGTTCTGTCTTGGTCTTGGGTAGTGGGCCATGCTACTTTTTTTTTTCTTTTCCTTTTTCTTTTGTGCAAGTAACATCCGTACTCCTTTTTTTCTTTTTTTCCTTTTGAAACAGATGACTTCGTTTTCATCACGATCCGTTGGTGCCGCTGTGCTGCAACCTCTTGATATGGACTGGATTAGCGAGAGCTCAGATCAAGAGCAAAGAGGACGATTTCTTTATTTCCCGGAAACCGAAGTGAAGCATCGTTTGCAATCCGGAGGGAAAGGAGTATTAAAGCTCGCCATATTGAGTCGGTCAACGGAGGATCCTAATATAAGCTCCATCGAGGGTCTGGATCAGTGCTTTTTAAGCATTGTATCCCACCTAATTGATGTAAAGGCTTCAGGATCCTGCCATACCAGCACCGATGTGAACCTCATCGAGGGTCTGGATCAGTCCTTTTCAAGGACTGCATCCCACCTAATTGATGTAGAAGGTTCAGGATCTCATCCCACCTTGCCTATTCCTTCCTTTTGTGGCACTGAAGACTATACCCCGCATCCAGAGATTGCCAAGAGGATCAAGGCGAAACGTTGTAGATGGGGATCGTCACTTGTTGCTTGAGGGGAGATATCTTATCTTCACGGCTTTTGGGAGTGGTCACTTTGGACTCAGAGGCGTCTTCGGACCAAAGGGCTTCATGAACTCTCACAAGCGCGGTATTTGATTAGCAGTATCCAGCCTCCATTTACAGAGCTTTATGTAAGGCACAATGCCCAGCCTTTCACCAACACCTCCGTGACTAGATGGGGCTTTTCGAGTTTGAGGAACTTGAATATTCATCGCATTAATCAATACTTATTCAGTATTACTTTTGATTCAACTTATGGTATTACATGAAGCATCTGGACTTGAAGAATTAAAGCATTCATTGCATCGAGGATTTAAATTAATACCTTCATAGTATTACTTCTGATCCAATCGATGTAGAAGCATTTGGACTTGAAGAATTGAAGTTTTCCATGATGAGTCGATCAATAAGAGATTTCAGCACTTACCATATCGAGGGTCTAGATCAATCCTTTTCAAGTATTGTGTCTTCCCCATCAATGTAGAAACCTTTGTTGTCCATGGACTTCCTGGTTATCTTAAAATGAGTTCCAAGTTGCCCTCAATGGTGGCTTGTCAATTATGAAGGCTTGGTGGGAAAGGGGATCTTATATTCTTGAGGAGGTCTTCAAGGATGTATTTATGTCTGACGCTGCTCCATTGAAGTTGAAGGTCGAGGACTTTCTGACTCACGTTGACTTTTACCTAACAAGGAGAGAGAAATGCACAAGTCCTCCACCCGAGCGAATTGATACGTTGAAGTTGAAGCTTGACGCCCATCACATGTGGAGTTCTTCCCTTCAGGATACTTTGAGTTGAGAAGCAGAAATTGAAGACTTGGACTTAAAGATCAGCCAGTCGCAAGAGGAGAAGGGTAGGTTAGCCTCCAAGATTGACAAATTGCAAGATGATCTTCAAGACACCGACGAGAACATCCGGAAGCTTTCTGCGGAACAAGAAGAATCGAAAAGGAAAGAGGCCATCACTGTAGCTGAAGTTGAAGCGATTGACCGTGAGAGAGAAGAACTTAGGCGTACTCTCCTTCAGATGACAGATTTGGAAGACATAGTGACAGCCTTGGTGTAGTCTTTTTTTTTTTTTTTCCCGAGAACATAATTATTTTGTTCATTTATTTAGCCGTACACAGTTTATATTCTTACGGGCCAGGAGTAGTACAATGATTTTGTTTTCTTTTTTGCCGTACACAGTTTATACTCTTGCGGGTCAGGAGTCATGTGATGATTTTTTTAATATTTTTTTTATGTGACTGCACTTGAAATATGTCAAGTTGCCTACGTACCTTCAAAGAAGAAGGGTCAAGTCATGACTTAGTTCAAATTTTTTTTTTAAAATTTTAGCCGTACACAGTTTATACTCTTGCGGGCCAGGAGTGTTTTTTTTTCTTTTTTTGTTTGTTTGGCTTTGCAGTTTACCCTCTTGCAGCTAGGAGTAGCTGCGATGATTTTTAGGCATAGAAGCACTTCAAGACCCTTCCGTTGATAGGTCCGATGTGTAATCCATTGAACTTTTCCAATTTATCAATTGTGGATTGCCCCCTTTCCTCGAATGTTGGCGGAGCTAGCTCTAGTTCATCTTCATCTGACACTTCCTCAACAGAAGCACAATTAGCGTTCTCAACCTCCATGTCTTCAGCATTGTAGAAGAGTTGTTGTGCAACGTTTTTCCTCTTCTGCTTATGTTTCTTGGACTTTCCTTTTTGGTTTAGGTTGTTAGGTCCTAGTCGTATGAAGACAGACTTTTTTTGTGGTGGTGTCGGAAGTTTAGGCTCCAAGGAAGCTTTGTCTCCTAACCTGTCAAAAATAGAAACCTTAGCCGTTTCTCTTTGGATACGGCTGAATACGGGAAGCTTCTCCTCCTTAGAGGTCTCTTTGTCAACTTCGCATATTTGTATCATAATTGGGTTCGCGGAGGCCTTTTTGACTTTGATCTTGGCTGGAGGATCGTGTAGAAAATCGAGCCCGAACCTTTGCCTTTCTGTAGATGGTTTTCCGTTAAAAAGGACCGCATCCAAGTCACCAAGTTGGCGAGGTTCCCCTTTTCTGTACCCAGCATTCTCGAAGAGTCTTTCAATTTTTGGGTCATACCATGCTCGATTGTATCCTTTTGATCCTTCGCTTTTTATATCTTCGGATCTTGTCTCCTTTGAAGCTTCCAGCTTGGATGGTCTCGGGACTAATGTTGAAATCATGGGAATAGGGAGAGTCATACTCTTCTTTAAAACTTCTACTTCCTCAGTGATGGCGGTTTTAGAAAGCGAAGCTTTTACGAACACAGGTGTTGCCCTTGTTGCAGAAGATGAGCTTTCTCCATTCTTCTTATATTGTGGTGCGAAGATGGGGAAGGCTTCTAAAGGAATCTTTTCTTCCGAGAAGAATTTGGCATCTGCGAAATGTGATTCTTCATTGTCGAATGGATTGGTTTCTCCCTTAGCGCACTTTACCTCTCCATTACAAATGAATTTGAGGCATTGGTGCCAACTTGAAGGGATAACTTCATTTTCATGTAACCAAATCCTTCAGAGGAGCCGCTGGTAGGATGTTATGGCATCAATTAAAACAACATCAGCATCTTTGTGGTCAAATCCTTCAGTTTGCTCCATACTAACCATGTAGACTGCTACGCAATCTTCAGGAGATTGTTCTTCTGGGACATACTCTTTGATCGTCAATCAAATATACTTAAATTTATCCTGATGCCTAAATGAACAAAGTAATATGTATAGAGCAAGTCAGGGTCGAACCACAGAGATTGAAGGACTAATTTGCTAGTGAACTAGTATGACAAGGCAATACGCAACAAGTCTAACCAAAGTAACAATAACAGGGGGGGGGGGTTTATGTTGATTAATAAATTAATCAACGCAGAGTAGGGAAGCTAACAAAACAGAAGTGGAAAGTACTTATCTAGGGCACGAAAGTAAATCGTAATCCAGGGCAAGAAATGTAAAGTGTTATCCAGAGCAAGAGATGTAAACAAACCGAATGCGGGAAAAGTAACGAAAATGATATTAATCAAATGAGACGAGATCTTAGCGAAAGGTGCTCCCTTGGGTTGTTTTCTAGGTCGGCTAGTCATTGGTGCAGAAGTTTTCCAGACTCATGTGCAGATCTGCTATAGGGACCGCGTTTCCACACCGCATCCCCTACTTACCTTCGTAGATAAAAGTCACCCCCCGTTTCCACATATGAGGTGACCTTGACGTTCAGCCATCCTCCCAGCTACCTTCCTTGTCATCAAAAGGTAGCCTTGACCGTCCGGCCTGTCACGGCTCGAAGTAGGGAGGCTAAATTCAGAACGCCCATGAAGGAGAGGTAAGACAGATCTAGGGCGCGATAGCTCAGCTTGTCAACCTCGTATCGCATACCCTAGATAACTGTTTACCCCTAGGTGAGGCCTCTCGCGCTGCCTCCCCTAGGTGCCTGCTCTAACTCCAGGGCTTCGCGTCAGTTATAACCCTGGAATATGACGTTACTCATGCAGAAATACTAAAAGATGATCAAGCTCTTAACATTTCTAGACAAGCATGTAGTTAAATCGGTAAACAGTCATGTGTCACAAGAGAATATATTAAGCATGCATTAGACCTCTTAGCCAAACCCTATAACCCGTGGAACACCCTTCACCAAGAAAGGGATATTTAGCTACTCATAATATAGTATAAACAGTAGGTATATATAATCATACAATGATAAAACAAGGAAAGTAAAAAGGGAGTAGAGTAAACCGATAGATTAATTAATAATCAAAGAGGAAAGTTGTTGACAATGGCTGCTCTTGGTTGAGAAGAGAAGATGATCCCCAGAAAATAAGCACTGAAATTAATGTAAGAAATTATCCCTTTGAACAGCCGTCCTTACAAAACCCTAAAACTATGCTTATATAGCCTAAGCCTAGCTAGGAGACAAAAACAGCTAAGGGGAGAGGAAGGATCAATGAGGGCGTGACAGCACACGTCCTTGCAAAAGGAATATTCTGGGATTCCTGGCACGTCTGCTATCTTCTGGAAGCGCCTGGGATTCCGTGCGGATCTCAGAAGATGCTCTCTTTGGAAGAAGGCTCAGAACTGTCGAGGCCTTGAGACAGCGCACTGGTCTGGTTCGCGTCGAGGTCTTGACAACGTTCTTTCTTCTAGACCTGGAAAATGGAATTCCTCAGAAATGCTCTAAAATAGCTTCTTTTCGGCCTTTTTCCTTCCTTGATGCTAATCTGCAAATAAGATTTAAATGAGGGTCAAATAGCAACATCGAGCCCCCGAAAGAGCTAGAAAGGAGGGTAAAACCGAGAGCATGAAACGTGCTATCACTCTTCACAAGTCGTTGTCCCTTTTGGTTGAGACAAAGACCTCGGTGTTGAACATTCGAGAGCGTGACACCTCCCTTTTCTAGATGTTGGATGAGTGTGAGCCTTACAAGCCGTTCGTTCAAGCTTTGTCGGCGCATGTATCGAAGCCTTTCCCTTGCGAGGTGGCGTGCTTGTCGAGGGCACGATCAAATAATTACAACTTATCACCTGCAACAAAAAGGATTGAAGACAGTGGCAAGAGGTTCGATCCACAGAGAAAGGTGAAGACATACACTAGACAGGTCCAGATATAAAGTAAAACAATAAAAGAAACAATGGGGGGGATTTGGTTGGTTAATCTAGTTAACCAAGATAGAGATGGGCTAACAAGCTAACTAATAAAAACAGTAATCTAGGGCACGAAAGTAAAACACAATCAAGGGCACGAAAGTAAAACACAATCAAGGGCACGACATGCAAACAGAAATCAAATAAAGAAATAAAGTCAGAAGAGAAGATATCTTAGCAAAGGACATTATCGGGTTGCTTCCAGGGCTAGAAAATCATCGGCGCAGAAATATTCTATTCCTATGCCATAGATATGCTATAGGGACCGCGTTTCCACACCGCATCCCCTGCTTACCTTCTTAGATAAAAGTCACCCCCCGTTTCCACATATGAGGTGACCTTGACGTTCAGCCATCCTCCCAGCTACCTCTCTTGTCATCAAAAGGCAGCCTTGACCGTCCGGCCTGTCACGGGCTCGAAGTAGGGAGGCTAAATTCAGAACGCCCATGAAGGGGAGGTAAGACAGATCTAGGGCGCGACAGCTCAGCTTGTCAGACTCGTATCACATACCCTAATCGGTTGTTTACCCCTAGGTGAGACCTCTCGCGCTGCCTCCCCTAGGTGTCTGCTAAAATTCCAGGGCTTCGCGTCAGGTATAACCCTGGAATATGACGGTAATCATCTAGGTCTAGATACTAGTTGGCCAGACTACTAATCTGGCCCTAGACGAATTAACAAGAAACCGATAAACAATCGAATACAACAATAAGAATATATTAAACACATTTAGGCCTCTTAACTACCCATGCAACCCTCAAAATACCTCTGCTAAGAAGGGGAAATCTAGCTACTCATACCACAAAACAAACAAACAAAATAGGAAAAGGAAGATTGCATAAAAGAAGAACAAGAAGAATAAAACTATTAAAATGTTACCGGCCGGAGCAAAGCTCCGGTTGAGTTCAATGGCTGCTGGAAATGGATGCCTCAGCCACCACCCAAAAGAGGGAGGAGAGAAAAGGAGGCGGCTCCTAAAAGAAGAAAGTGGAAAAATATTTACAAAGTGTGATGTTGTGTCCAAACCCTAAAACTAGAGGCTTATATAGGGCCTAGCCCACAAGAAGACAAATTCCAGCTAAGGGATTACAAAAAGACAAATTCCAGCTAAGGGGAGAGGGTGACAACACATGGAGCGTGCTGGAATATTCTGGAATCTTCTAGATATGCAAGGAATCCCGTGAGAATCTTTGAAGATTCGTCTCTTTGGCTTTGCAGAGATATCGCGGGCTAGAGAATGCTCACTGGTCTGGTTAGCTTTCGAGGGCTCGACGACATTCTGATCTTCTAGGCCTTGAAGCTTGAAATCCTCAGAAATACTCCAAAAATGCTTCTTTTCGATCTTTTCCTTCTATTGACGCTGATCTGCAATAAAGATTGGAATAAGGGTCAAATAGTAGAATCAAGCCCCCGAAAGGGCTAGAAAAGAAGGTACAATCTAGACAATGAAATGTGCTATCACGAGGCTTATCAACAGTCTCAACTTCATGGGAGGTCTTTGATGGCTTACCTGGAAGACCCCACCCTTCTGGCTGAACGTCACAATCTTGGCTAGAAACGCCATGAGGGTATTTTGAGGATGACTTTCTTTTTGGAAGAAATTTTTTATTCTTCTTCCTTTTGAAGGTTGACCATCCGTCGTTAATTTCATCTTCGGACTCAGAGCTTGTTTCCCAAATGTCTAAGTCGTCAGTCATCAACTCGTACAAGCTTGGCCCATAAGGGTTTCCTATCTTTGGCATCCCAGGGTAGGCATAGATGACATTGACCTTTCCATCAGTGCTAAATTCTACGGGGACTGCCCCCTTCGGTAATTCAGCTATCAGAACCATTGACTGAGTGGCAACTGGGTTCTGACCCAAAGCTTGCGACAATGGAATAGGATCAAATGACCCGAATGCGATCATAGTTGGTGTAGCATCATTCTTTGCAATGGTTGTGATGTAATTGGTATCTACAACATCTCCATCATTGAGTTTTATTTTGCCTTCCTTGTCCAAACGAACGATGAGGTCTTTAAGGACAAAGCATTTATCTACCGGATGATTGATGATCCGGTGATATTTGCAATACCTGGGGTTGTTGATCTGGTTCACTTCTTCTGGGCGCTTGATGGCGGAAGCTCGATCAATTTTTGTTCAAGAAGTTGGTCTAGGATGTCAGAGACTTTCGAGTCTAAGAAGGGATATCTTCTTTCTTCGCGTTCCTTCAGGGTCCTTTTTTGAGCTTTGAAAGGTTTGTACTCAGTCTTGACCTGCTTTGCCTCTTCTTTTCTGTGGATCTCTTTGAAGGATGTTTTCATAGGCGCCGTGGTAACTACCATGCTTTCCTCCCTTTCACTAGTCTTCGGGTCTTTCCTTACTTTTTCCTTTTCACGAGAGCCATTTGGCAAGTAACTCCCGTGCCTTTGGATTTGAATTTCCAGATCATGGGCCCTAGTTGTGAGCTCCTCAAATGTGCGTGGCATGTTCGCCTGCAAGTTGTAGAGCAGTCCCCAATGCATGCCTTGGACACACATATCGATTGAAGATGACTCACCGATCTTTTCTTTGCAATTAAGGACCAAGTTCCTCCATATTTCGATGAACTCAGTGACAGGTTCATCTTTTCTTTATTTTGTTCTAGCCAATTCAGGTAGGCCAACAATCCGCTGAGTGCTGTAAAAGCGAGTTAGGAAGTCTCTTTCCAACTGGTACCAACTATCAATAGACCCAGGCCTAATATCAGTGTACCATTCAAAGGCCACGCCTTTCAGTGATCGAACAAATTATTTCACCATCATATCTCCATAAGTTCCTGCGTTGTTGCAAGTCTCTATGAAGTGAGCGATGTGTTGTTTAGGGTTCCCTTTCCCCTCGAACTGCTGAAATTTTAGAGGTTGATACCCCACAGGCAGTAATAGTTCATCTATGCGCCTTGAGTAAGGCTTTGCGTACCCGAGAGAGGATTGTGAAGCTCCTCCATATTGAGCACGGATAGTGTCAGCAATCATCATCTGCAGTTGTTGAACTGTCAGATTTGCGACAGGTGTCGCGGTGTTGTTGCTGTTGTCATTCAGATTATTCACCGTGGCGAAGTCTTCATGGTGTTTTCGTTATCGTTCTCGCTCAGCATTCTCATCACCAAAAGAGCCTCTATTAGAATTTGGATTATTTGATGTGCCTGGTTGACTTGCCAACTTAGCTGTCAAGAAAGTTATTTGGGCATCTTTCTCTGCCATAGCTTTTGTCAAATTTTCAATTGCTAAGGACATCTCTTGAAAGCGAGTCTCAGGATCTTGGGAAGCGTCGATGGCCATCACCGCAACAAAGGATTCGGAGGAGTCAGAGTTGTAGTCTACCTATCTCCTAGTTGGAGTATTTTCAGAAGCAACTCCGGTATCGGACTCTCCACTTGGATGATAATCATAGTAAGAGCCGTCAGATCTTGTTTGCACCTCTTTGGTGACCTTTCTTCTGGGTTTTTCCCTACGGGAAAATTGTTTCAATGGTGACACCAACTGGGCTCTTCCAGATCTAGTGCGAGCACGTGTTGCGGGAAGACCTTCTTGAAGTGCTTCAGGAAAGGAGTCGTCGGTCTGATTTCTAATCAGGCGATTCATTTTGGATCTTGATTTGAGGAGTGTGATTCAAAAGATGAGAGGAGAGTAGTGTCCCACTAGGCGTGCTAAAGATTTGTACACACAATTTTTTCCTAAAATATGAGAAAATTACACGTGTCAAATTACAAATGTTGAATGTAGAATAAAAGTGGTTCTTCTTCTCTTGATTCCTCTGATTAATGAATCAATCTTCACTCCGGATCTGGATTTGAACTTGAGTTGGATGATTGACGGATTGGCCTTGAATCAGCTTGTAATCCACGGTTGATTTGAGAAGAAACTGACCTTGAATTAGCTTGTGGCTTCTTCTTGATTTGATTTGATGTGGTTGAGAGAAAACCGGCCTTGAATCAGCTTGTGGTTTCTCTTTCTTCCTTGGAGACGATATGCTTTAGTTCTTGATTTTTGCAGCACTTCTTCTCTCCAAGAAAATCTGTCCTCACCTTTTGATGAAACCTCTATTTATAGGCTCATAAGGGTGATTTTGAAATTAGAAAGATGACATGTGTCTTCATCTCATTGGTCCAATATGTAACCGTCGTCATTAATTAATTTGCACATTAATTAATTAATTAGACATTTAATCAAACTAATAAAATATTAGATGAATTTTATTCCCTCCAAATATGAGCTTGTTGGTGGGCTTCGACCAAATAAGCTTCATGAATTTCGGTGAATGGGTTTCGTGGCTTTTTTTATAAACTGGGTCGAATATTCTAAGACAAGCTGAAATTTTGGTGTCTACAATTATATAAAGAATTTTTTAGTTGTAAAAATTTATCTAACTTTATAATTACATACTCCCTCCGTAAAAATTTATTTGGCGCGGGCCTACAAATCACAAGTTTTAAAGCAAGTGGGTAATATTGAAGAAATGAAATAGTTGTTTTTGTCAGGAGCCCACGTGTTAGTTTTAATAATAAACAATTAAAAAAGTTACTTTTGTTAATATTAAAAAATAAAAAATTTATTTATATGAGAGTCGCGTCAGTTTTAATATTAAATAATTAAAAAGGTTGCTTTTGTCAGGGTCTCACACGTCAGTTTTAATATTAAAAAATAAAAAAATTGCACAAACTACGAAGACGTCAATTATAAAAGACAACAATTTTTGGACTAAAACGTCAGTTATTATTTGACTGAGGGAGCACCTTACTAGACAATAGAAAGAGAACGAAGGAAAGGTTGAGAGGGAGAGGATGAACACAAAAGAATTATTTCCTAGACCTTTTATAGAGCTACATTTGATATGAAAAATTAATTATAATAAATGTATGGAAAGTGAATGGATGATTACACTGTATTTAATCATGTTTTTACTGTACATTTATATATTTTTGGACAACAAATCTATTGATCTCCTTTATTTTCCCATGCTTTTTCCCAGTTCTGGTTTGGAGGATGATATGTGGAGAATTACGATTGTGGAGCATATAAGCTGATTTCCAGATCGCCTTGGCCTAGAGTTTGGCCCAGACTCCTTTGTGCACCAAAGTTTTGAGCACCAGACTCTCTCTTCTCCGACTTCTTCTTCTCCAATTAATATTATTTTCTTGCTCCGGAATTTAATTCTCGGATTTACTAAATTTATGCAAACTAACTTAATTATTTTGATATCCATGAGTATTAGTAACTAAACACCCATTCTCGGTAAGGGTTGAAGAGCTTTGTTCTTATGATTTCGTGAGATCTAATCGTCCCTAGCAATCTCTATCATTCATATTTGATTATTCCTTAAGTCGCTAGAGACAAGATTTGATCATTCTTGTACTCTAGGAGAGAAGAGTTGCAACCGGCCTAGAAGGAAAGGGAGCACCCGTCGTCTAGGCCAAGAAGGTAACTAGTCTCGAGCCAGACTAGAAGGAATTATTGATCTAGATCAAGACCAGGTTGACAACCTAGGGTCTCCATAGGGAGACGACTTGGCTAGGTACTGTCTTCCCCTATACCATTGAGGAAGCGAACAACCATTCAAGACAGCAGTCAAACGGATAAACCCTTTAACCAGCAAGGTGTCCCTTGGCTAGGATTATCAAGAAAGGGAGCACCCGCCAGATAATTTGAAGAGGAGGGAAGTCAGGAGTGAACAGGAGCACCTCCACTCTATAACAGTACTATAAATTTAGGGACAAATATTCTTGAGTCAGTGATCGAACCATAAGGACAGAAGCTCTCAAATCGCCCTTACCTGGAATCCCCTTATATTCGACTTTTTCAGTATAGACCACCTATCTTGGCCAAGCCTTTGACCAAGACTACTTTGCATTGTTTTGCTTCTTTTATTCTTATCTTTACGTTTTAGGTTCCACCCAATCAAAACCAGTGACGAGGAAGTCAACCCACAAACTACGTTCCCCCTAGAGGTCTCTGTGGACGATCCTCTTACCACAATCTGCAAGTTCTTGTGGACAGTGATAAGTTGTATTTCTACCCTCAATCTCATACATATTTTACACTTATATTTGACGCGTTCGACGCGTGATCAAATTTTGGCGCCGTTGCCGGGGATCTCTAACAGCGGCGTTCGTAGTTTCTTTTATTTTTTTGTTTTTGACAGTTGATGACCAGGTCCTCTTCCAAAGAACAAGATTTGATACCATACGATCCGAATCTCACCAGGACCGAAGCATAATTGAGAAGGATAGCTCGAAGGAGGAATTCCGAAGAAGAGAGTGAATCGGAAACCTCTAGTTCTCAACCAGACCACAGTCTAGACTACGATCTTAGCCAAGCCTCTGACCAAGACGAGGTTTTCAATCTAGCCATGACAGAGAACCATCCAGAACCGACTATGAGGGAGCTGAACAGAACAGCGGAACAGGAAATATTTTCCTGCATTAACTGCCCAGCTGTACCTAATGATTGGTCAATAAAGACCAATATGGTGGCCAACCTTCCTAAGTTCTACGGCCACTCAAATGAAAATCCATTTAGACATCTCAGGAACTTACATGTTCAATGTGAGATTATGAAGCCAGTGACAACCAACATTGAGAGAGCTAAACTGAAAGCCTTCCCGAGTTCTCTAGAAGGAGCGACTCAGAATTGGTTTTATGGTCTACCACACAACACTGTTAATACGTGGGCAGAGATGTCTACGCTTTCTCTTAACAAGTTCTGGAATGCCACGAAAGCTGGGATAGCTAGAAAGAACATGACAGCTATCCAACAGAGAAACAATAAAGGTTTCAGCGAGTACCATCAACGATTCCGTGAGCTACAGGAGGTTTGCCCTACACATGGGGTTACGGATCAAACAATGATCCAATATTTCTATGACGGGATGCTCCTTCCCAGTAAAGAAAAAGTCGACGCAGCAGCAGGAGGAGGGCTACAAGACTTGACCATCACAAGGGCCAAGCTGTTACTACAGACAATGGCGGACAACTGCCAAAATAATCTTACTTCAGATAGAAACTCTATCCCTTCTACTCTAAATGCAATTGATGTAGAGCAAAAGCTTAATGATTTAACTGATATGGTCAAAAACATTTCTGTTAATATTTCAGGTCAAATGCCCACAGGAAATGCAAATCAAGATCAACTAGTTTCAGTATGCGGGATATGCTAGCAACAAGATCATCAAACCAGTAACTGTTATATGGTGCAACATCCAGAAGATATAACACAGGTGAATGCAGCATACCCATACAATCAAGGAAGCATGCAAAACTTCCCTCAAGGAAGTAAGCAGTACGCATGGAGAAGTCATCCTAATTTCAGATGGAAAGATCCAATCCCTGTAAATCAAAATCAGAATCAGAGTATACCTCAGCAGCAACAATCTCCTATCAATTTCCAAAATTTCGTGCCGCGCCCTCAACCTCAGAATCTAGGCCAAGCTCCAGGCCAAGCCTCTGTACCTCAGCTGCCATCTGCCGCTCAACCTTTGCAGATTGCAGGCCCTTCTATGGAGGATACGCTTAAAACCTTGATGGAAATGCAGAAGAATCATATGCAGTTGACTCAGTCTACCCTGGCAGAAATGCAAAAGCAGATTAATCAAATGGCCAACCAAGGGAAATTACCTCCTACCACAGTGGCTAATCCCAAGCACAATGTTAGTGCCATGAATTTGAGAAGTGGGAGTGTATTGCCAGAAAGAGAGGGTGCGAAAACAGACAATGAAATAGAGAAAATCCATACAAAAATGTTGGATGATGAAGATGAGGAAGAGGATGTTCAAGAAGAAGCTGTCTTGGCCAAGCCACAGGCCAAACCAGTAGTTTCGGTAGGAACAGAGAAAGCTGACCCCGTCTTGGTCAAACCAGTGACCAAGCCTGACCAGAAGGAAGAAATGATAGAAATTCCTCCACCATTTCCTCCCAGATCTTCGAAGGAGAAGAAACAAGATGAAGTAAGGGATTTTATAGCTGTTTTTGGCAAAATAGCTGTTAATATTCCTATGTTGGACTTAATTGCAAAAGTTCCCTCTTATGCTAAATTTCTTAAGGAATTGTGTACTAACAAAAAGAAAATTGCAGGTATAGAAAGATTAAATTTGGTTCAAGATGTATCAGCAATATAGCAACTTCCAGAAAAGTGCAAGGACCAAGGGACCTTCACCATTCCATGTCGAATAGGAAACAAGATAATAGAACAAGCCCTATGTGATCTAGGGGCAGGCATCAATGTGATGTCATTGAGCGAATTCGAGACCTTGAAGATAGGAACGATGAAGGAAACCGACTTGGTAATCTAGCTAGCGGATAGATCGATTATCCGACCCAAGGGAATAGTGACAGATGTCTTGGTAATGGTAAATGATTTTATCTATCCAGTGGACTTTTATATAGTTGAAATGAATGTTCAATTACCCTCTTGCACTACTGATATTTTACTAGGGAGACCATTGATAACAATCCACCTAAGGAAAAGGGTATTTCCGTCTATTGCCCTGAACTGAAAAAAGAGATCACTGTTCCCACCTTTGCGGTAGGGAGAGGGTCACCGCCTCCCCCAGAGGCTGACGCCAAGAGGGCAAAACAGCGCTCAGGAGTTTCCCCAAACGAACCTTCTAGATGGCTCGAGGAGCTGTCTCATTCTGAGGAATACCACGCGTCAGGAGGACCACTCAGTCGCTACCCTATCGTGGTAGCATTTATCCCATGGCTATCGCCACGGTAACATATCATCCGAGGGGCGAACCACGATCCCTAACGTTAGGGATAGCTCTCTAGCTATCCCCAAACGCGGAAATGCTCAATTCTTCTATATATATACCTCCCCCTCAAAGGAGGCAGGTAAGCCTAATCTGACTGGCCCAAGCTCTGCCAAATTCAGTACACATACTAACTTAAGCATCGGAGTGTTTCCGCCGGAGACCCCCTCCGGCGTATTGCAGGTACCGTGGACCGTCGTGAGCACTGATCTGAGAGGAGCCGTTCCGCCATACATCCTTTGGCAGAAGATAAAATCTTATCAAATTGGTGCTCTCGTTGAGAGCATTGGTTCTATTAAGTGAGCATCCTTAATAACCAAGCTCCTCCTCCCCGAAGCTAGGAGGATTATGGCCTCAGAGTCAGATCCGGCGCTGTCCCAAACTTCCAACATCCCATACAACACCCGCAGATGACTGTTTACCTTCGCTACCTCTGATACCTCCACCCTAGTGTAGGACGTCACTGCGGGAGAATCAGATCTTCCTCCTGGGCAAAGTACAGAAGAAATTACATTCCAGATTTGTTCTCCCTTTTCTCACGTAGCAGGAACCGGTCGTCTTACCCCCCAAGCAGGGAGATCCATGATAGGTGAAGCGGACAACCCTTTCGCAAATTCAATAGCAGCTCTCCAAGCTCAATTGGATCGGTTGACAGAGATGGCTGCTGGATTTACTCCTCATGCCTCGAGACCTGGTGTGTCCTCCCAAGTAGTTTTCACTCCGTCCATTGTCAATGAACGACCATTATCGCCCCGACAATCCAGAGGACTCCCGTCCTCCTTACCATTCTCATTAGCCCCCATAAACATCCCGCCGCTCACGCGTGGACCTGCTGAACATTCTGGACAATACAGGGGAGGAATCTCTATCCCTAAAGTAGCCCGCCGACGTGATGAGTACAGAGAACATTGGGATGATCGACGAGGGGATATATTGAGAGAGCCATCTCCTAGATACAGTGAGAGATCTAGCAGCAGAGGTCGACGAGCTCGAACTCCAAGAAGCCGCAACCGATCTCCCAGGCGGCACCAGGAATATGACCCTCAGAATCCCAGATATGACGTTGAAATTCCACACCCGCATCAGCCTCGTGGGGTCCCTGATATTAACGTTAGCCATCCGTTCAGTTACCGTGTCAGACACCACAGAGTCCATCGACATGTGAAACTCCCAGCAGAATCATATGATGGCACGAAAGATCCCATTTCTCACCTCAATAAGGTGAAAGATTTTGTGCAATTCCAAACGCGCAGTGACTCGGCATTGTGTCAGATCTTCGTAATGACGCTGTCAGGCGTGGCACGTCTCTGGTTTGAGGGACTCCCGGCCGGATCTATTGATAATTTTTCTCAACTGGAAGAAAAATTCAAAAGTCGGTTTAGCACGGCTATTCCTATCAGGAAGTCAGCAGCTGCACTGTTCGATATCCATTGAAAACCGCAGGAATCGTTGAACGAATTTTTAGGTCGATTTGATCTTGAAATGTCCCTAACGCCAGGGGTCACTATTGATTTTGCGGTTAAGGCCCTAAAACGCAACTGCCGATACGGAAAATTGAGAGACACGCTAACGGTGGACCCACCGATGACCCTGGATGCGCTGAGGCTGAAAGCGCATAATTATGCGAGAATGGAAGAGGAGGAAAATAGAGAATGGATCCGAGACATGCCAACGGACCCATATGTGGCCCCTAACGCCCCGCATAGCAGTGCCCCTGACGCGCGACCCACTGATGATCATGGGCAACGAAAAGAGCACACTGCCAAGGCCTCTAACCGGCAGAGAGGCAATTTCTCGAAAGGAAGACCCGGAGGATCCCCCACTAGGAAATAAGCGGATCCGCCAAAAGGCCGGATATATGATCCTGACCTTCCCTCTCTTTTACTCCCAAGGGCCGAAATCCTAGCGATAGTCCAACAGCGAAATCTGCCCATTAGATATCCAGCTCCTGTGAAGCCAGGAGTGATCATGGGAGGAAGGGAAAACGCGTATTGCAAGTTCCACAAGGTCAAGGGACATTCGACAGATGTATGCAGAGAACTGAAATTGGCCATAGAGCGATTGGTCGAAGAGGGCTACCTAGGAGAATTTGCCACCAAGGCAAGAGAAGAGGCCAGGAACAACCCAACGGGAATGATAACTGATCAGAGGCAAACGCCTTCACGCGCCACGGGGGCTAACGCATTTCCCCTTGGACAAAATAGAGAAGCTCTCGTTGTTCATAGCGATCAGATGCCTATGATTAATATTATTGCCAGGGGAACACCCTACTTCGAGGAGGCCATACCACAAACGCCCAGTCCTGGGGAAAAGCGCAAGCGAGAAAGTGCCCAGGTAAAAATTGAGGCGATAAACGCCTTAGATAGAATGATATTGTCCTTCTCAGAAGAAGACGAAAAGGGCATTGTTTTCCCACACAACGACGCGTTGGTAGTCACACCTGTCATAGGAAGTCACGGGGTGAGGAGAACCCTTGTTGACAACGGGAGCGCAGTAAATCTATTTTCGCTGGAGGCGTATAACTTGATGAAACGCCCTGATGGTGAGCTAGCGCTATGCGTGAGGCCAATTGTCGGGATTGATGGTGTACCGATACCGGTAGCCGGAATAACATCCTTGCCAGTGTACTTCCGAGAAGACACATCCAAGCGCTCTGAAGAGCTATTATTCCTGGTTGTAGACCTAACGTTACCATACAACGCTATACTGGGGCGACCGTTCCTCAATCATTTCGGGGTAGCGATATCCCAAAAACACCTGCGGATGAAATACCCCTCGTGGGACGAAGTGGTCTCAATCAAAGAAGACTAGAAACTGGCAGCCGAATGTTATTTGCTTATGACTCAGAGGAGTTGTGACCGCTATGTTTGCGTGGCAGACAATCCTTTCGACGATAAAGAAGAAAAACACACTCAGCCACTAGATCAGATGATGTCAATACCTATCGCTGAGGACAATGAGGCAAATCTCTTGGTCAGTGAGAAACTGAGCCTCGAAGAGAGCGTGCAACTAACCCGACTATTAAGAAAATGCAAGGGAGAATTCACATGGAAACCAGCGGACATGCCTGGAATCTCGCGAGAAGTCACGGAGCATCGACTAAACGTCATCCCTGAGGCCAAGCCTATTTAGCAGAAACGACGCGCCTTTTCATCAGAAAAAGTAGCAGCTATCGAGAAGGAGTTACTGAAGCTCATGGACGCGGGGTTCATTCAAGAAGTTCAGTACCCAACCTGGCTGGCTAACCCGGTGCTAGTTCCAAAGCCTAACGGAGATTGGCGCATGTGCATCGATTTCACTGACCTAAATAATGATTGTCCCAAAGATTGCTATCCCCTTCCTTGAATTGACCAGCTGGTCGACCAAACTGCGGGGTACGCTTATTTAAGGTCTCTGGATGCCAACTCCGGGTATCACCAAATCCCAATGGCCGCAGAAGACGAAGAAAAAGCTGTCTTCATCATCCCTAGGGCCACATATTGCTACACCGCAATGCCGTTTGGGCTGAAGAATGCCGGGGCAACGTTTCAGCGCATGGCGAATAAGATTTTCAAAAAGCAAATAGGGAAAAATGTAGAGGTCTACGTGGACGATATTCTGTTTAAAAGTCGAAACTTCGGAGACCATCTTGCCGATTTGGAAGAAGTTTTCAATGTGATGAAAAAATACAGAATGAAGCTGAACCCACGAAAGTGTATGTTTACGTTCCAAACGGGAAAATTCTTGGGCTACGTGGTCAGCCGAAAGGGTATCCAGCCCAACCCTTCAAAGGTAAAGGCCATTCAGGACATGATATCCCCGCGAACCGTCAAGGAAATACAAAAGCTCACTGGCCGCATCATCGCGTTAGGACGGTTCATATCTAAGCAAGGAGAGAGATGCCTCCCCTTTTTCAAGGTCATTCGAAATAAGGCCCCATTCGGGTGGACAGAGGAATGTGAAAATGCGTTTTCAGGACTGAAAGCCTACTTGTCATCCGATCTAGTGCTAACGAGGCCTGAGTTTGGCGATGAGCTATACCTATACCTGGGAGTAGCTGACGAGGTAGTCAGCGCCGTCCTCGTACGAAGTGAAGGGCATGTACACCGCCTTGTATTTTTTGTGAGTCACATATTAAAAGATGCGGAGCTACGATACGCCCGCATCGAGAAGATAGCGCTTGCTCTAATACAGGCAACGCGAAAGATGGACCGATACTTCCAAGCCTACCCCGTTACCGTACTAACTGATCAGCCGCTGAGAATTTTTTTTAGAAAGCCTGTGTCCTTAGGGAGAATGTTGATTTGGGCAATCGAGCTCGAACAATACGGGCTGCAATACAAAGCCAGGCCGGCAATAAAAGCCCAGGCGTTAGCTGACTTCATAGCGGAGTGCGGAAAGAAGGAAAATGCTAAAACAGGCGGCGCGATGTACATATTACAATGGAGAGTTAATACGGAGGTGCTTCTCCCATCCAGCCGCTAAATGCATAACGGAACAAGAAGGCCTGCATGTTCTGAGAGAAATTCACAAGGGATATGCGGCATGCACATCGCGAGCGATACTCTGGCAGCTCAAGTCTTTCGGTCGGGATTCTACTGGCCCACCATACGAAGAGATTGCCATAACTTCGTGAAAACCTGTCAGAAATGTCAGGAATACGCTAAGATCCCTCGAAAACCGGCCACGCCAATCTCAGAAATAATTGCTCCATGCCCGTTTGCCAAATGGGGCATTGACATATTAGGCCCGTTTCCAATGGCTAGATCTCAGCTAAAATTCGTGGTCGTGGCGGTAGACTACTTCACAAAATGGGCCGAAGCCGAGGCGATAGCCACCATCACCACTGAAAAAATTTGGCATTTTTTCAAACACCAAGTCATCATGCAATTCGGGGTTCCGCGCATACTGGTTAGCGACAATGGAGCACAGTTCACAAGCCAATTCTTCAGGGATCAGTGTGTGGGATTCCAGATCGAACAAAGGTTCTCTTCCGTGGCACACCCCCAAACCAATGGCCAGGCAGAGGTAACCAACCGCAGCATCCTTAGTGGCATCAAAAGAAACCTGGAAGGTTCCAAAAAGAAATGGCCGGACGAACTGCCATACGTACTATGGGCCTATCGCATGACTGTCAAGACCGGCACTGGAGAGACCCCGTTTGAGTTAGCATTCGGAACCGAAGCTGTCACACCGGTTGAGATCGGAATGATGAGCCTTCGGGTGGCTCATTTCAGAGAAGAAAATAACGAGGAAAGGTTACGTGCTAACCTTGACGCCCTACTAGAAACACATGAGGAAACACTGCTGAAAACTCTGCACTACAAAAGAAAAATGGCGCAATACCACAACCGGCAAGTGAGAGAGCGATTGCTCAAAGCTGGAGATTTAGTGCTCAGAGATAGACGAGCGGCAGGGCAGTGCATGGATAAACTCAGTCCAAACTGGGATGGACCGTATCGCGTCACCCGTATTGTGGGAAGAAGAGCTTACCACTTGGAAACGCTCGATGAAATGCCTCTATAGAACTCGTGGAATATAGCCCGGCTGAAGCTATACCACGCCAGGAACTAGCTCACCCTATCTGGTAACATCAATACTATTCTAACAAGATATATCTTTCTGTGCGTTCGTTGTTGAATAAAATGCAGATAGTGAAGCATGCTAGGAGTGAAAATCCTATCCTTGTGATGGCTGGTCCTGATCAGACAGCTCACTAAGACGAGGCACGCCCTGGCATGACTAAGCGTTGGGAGTGAAAATCCTATCCTTGTGGCAACCGTGCTCACACAGACGGGCCATTAAGACGAGGCACGACCCCAAACGCTCCCGGGAGTGAAAATCCTATCCTTGTGGCAACCGTGCTCACATAGACGACCCATTAAGACGAGGCACGCCCCGGTATCCTTGGGAGTGAAAATCCTATCCTTGTGGCAACCGTGCTCACACAGACGGCATATTAAGACGAGGCACGACCCCAAGGAGAGACCAACTCCGTCCTGGAAGTGAAAATCCTATCCTTGTGGCAACCGTGCTCAAATAGACGACCCATTGAGACGAGGCACGTTCCAGGGACGCGAGGTTTCAACGCTTAGGAGTGAAAATCCTATCCTTGCGATGGTTGGTCCTGATCAGACAGCTCGCTAAGATGAGGCACTCCCCAAGCCAATCTCCAGCGGAAGGAAGGAGGGGACACTCCAGCTAGAAATTGAGCGGTCGATACCCGGCGAAGTAAGGCTGGAAAGACATCCGTACTGCAACAACAACGTCGCAGCAGGCCTAACGGGGCAAGAAAGCTCCCCCGACAACAAAGGGTGATTTGAATCTGAGCAATGCTGAGTCATTCTTGGAAATGCTATCGGAAGGCAACGATAAGGCCATCGAAAAGGCAACTGAGGAACCTGTATGAAGGTCATGCGAGAGCAAAGTGGGCATATCTATAGAGGCGCGACAGCAAACGCCATGGACGAATAATTGCGCAAGCAGTATTATGAAACAGAGCAGACAAAGAAGTTCCGTTCAAAAGGGGTAGCCCAACCAAGGCAAAAAGTGATATCGTTAATATTACAAAATAAGGAAGGGCTCGTCGGCCGCAAAAATCAGAATATATCTAAATTCATAAAATTAAGGAGCGGGTGGTGCGTTGACTCCTCCTTGCTGCTTCGATTTCCATAAATAGAAGTCGTCATCAGTAATAGTGGAGACTCTCCTATCAAAATACGCGGACAACTCATCAATACGGAGTTTTTCTACCCCATGATGATGCATCAACGCCTCCGACATGAGCCCTGCGCCTTCCTTCAAGTACCACTGATTCTTCTCAATGTTTAAAGCCAGATCGGCAGTCAGCTCGGCATTCCTCTGCCTCTCCTGGCGCAACTCATTCTCCTCACGAGAAAGGCGTTCGGTCAGATTGGCACCTTTCTGTTTCTCCTCCTCCAAAGCGTGCTTGACAGCCTCCAGCTCTTGCTTGACAGTCGTCACTTCCTGTCGGGCAGACTTCGTTTCTTGGTTGGTAAGGTTAAGCGCATCCACAAAACTCTGGCGCTCATTCTGCAACCTGGTTATTCTCCTCATCCATGTAATGGAGGTGGCAGAAAAAAGAAAGCGCTTGGGAGCGAAGAAAGTTTATACGCTCCTGCTCACTCCTAGCCACAAAGGCATCCCTCTCCCTTGGAAGAGACATAATCTCGGCTACCAGGTAAGAGGTAGACGCGAGAATGGAATCATGATCAGTCCCGGCAGGAAATTGCAAAATGTTATCCCTGAAGGAACGCAAACCAATATGATGAGTGGGCATGATGGGAGGATTATAAGTAGAGACACCGGCTATCAAAGCAGGGGCAGGGCCATCTCTCGCGATAGCGGGAGGAGACATCAGAACAAAGAACAGAGCGGCAGGAGAAGAGGATCGATTGCCGGAACCTCCCGCGTTGGGCACTGGGGACCCATCTCCACCAAGTACTTCAAGGTTAAGGGCACTTGAGTTATAGCCTGTCGCGGTGGAGGAATCACCTAAAATGTGAGGACTACCACCGAAATCAATACCCTGCGATTGCTCGGCAGGAATACCGCCGCCCTCAGGGACGTTCATAGAAGGATTCGCAGCAGAAGAGGTAGGGCTGTGCTGAAGGACCTCAATAACAGACATATCACCTGGAGAGGTTGACTGAGCAGAAACAGTGGAAGCCTCCTAGAAAACGCAGTGCAGGCATGATAAGAAAATTATACAGAAGAGAAGAAAACCTTAGAGAGAAATGAACGCATACCTGGGTGACTGTGGAAACCAGAGGTATCGCGGTAGGAATGGGATCAACTGTCGCCTCTGAAGAAACAACAGTGTGGAGGGAAACGGGTTGCGTGGCACGTGTTTTCCTCACTCTCTACTTCCTTGCAACAAGGGTGCAAGGAGGTGGCGATGAGGTAGTACCCGTAGCGGTAGCAATGCCTTCCTCTTCCGCAGCGGCAGCGGCAGCAGCAGCAGCAGCAGCAGCAGCCCTGGCAGCGACGGCAGCTTTCTTCCTTTGTTCCTGTTTCCTCTTCCTCCGGAAGTACTCAAGCTCCCAACCAGGAGGAGGCACTGCACAGTTAAAGAAACGTTAGCGTTAGTAATCCTCGGCAACGCAAAAAGAAAAAAAGGGCAAACGCTCACCCCTTTTGCACTGTTCCATTTCCAGACCGTTAGCCACTTTTCGGGCATCAACGCTGAAATCTAGTTGAAGTAGCGTCTTCAACTAGCCATCTTCTGGATCAGAAAGGGGTTTCCGATGGCCCCAAGCTCCATCTTTAATTTTCTCATTGAAGCCGGCCCTCCATAACGGCTCGGGCAAATCAATAATAAAAAATTCTTCTTTCCAATGAGGAACAGAAGACTCGATACCCATAAGCTTCCAGGTAAAGGGCTTCAATGAGCCATCTTCATAACGAGGGGATATTGATATCACCCCCTTACGAGAATACAACTGGAAAATGTCATGAAGCAGGGCCAGAGTGGGAGACTCGATCCCCTTGAAATGGCACAGTGCGGCAAAGGCACTGACAACGCAAATCGCGTTAGGGCTCAATTGAGCCGGAGCCAAATCAGAATCAGCCAATAGCAACTCGACAAGCGGGTCAAGAGGAAGACAAAACCCATGGTCAAATAACTTAGCATATAATATTCTACTGTTACCGGGCAGAACGCTGTTCAGGCGAAGTGATTCGGAAGCAGCGTGCACGGGATATTCTCTGGGAAATCGCGCATTACACTCGGCAAGTTTACGATTAACTAAGGGGAGAGTATAGAGAGAAGTGGGGGTAATGTTAATTTTTTCTTCTCCGGCGGACCCTTGAGGACCCCCCTCATCGGAAGATCTCTTAGTCTTAGCCATGACCAATAAAGGAGAAGTGACGAGCAAAGAAAGGGTGTGTACCTTCGCAAAGAGAACACCAGGAGTCTCAGACCAAAAAGAAGAGAGCGGCGCGAGTTGTTTGTCCAGAAAGCAGCAGCGTGCGAGAGAGGAGATTAAAAAAGAAAAAGGAGGAAGAAAAAACATTATATATAACACTGAAAGGGCGTGACCAATCAGCGACGGACACATGGCAAAGCAACGCGTCGGGAAATAAGGCACGCGCGAGGAGATACAAGTTTAAAAAATGACAAAACGCTTCAGCGATTCACGTCTCCCTAGAAGACGCTTGCTTCAAGCGCCTTTTCATAGAAAGACACGTGTCCTTTTCCATCATTGCTTTTCAGATCGCATTAAATGGAAGGACTGCGGTATTTAATGACCTAAAAAGTAGCGCTGGCCTCGCCAAACGGCGCGACAACACAAGGAAGATAATGAAGAGATGGCGGTAGCATCACAATGATTCACGCAAGTGCGATAAAGGCTACGTAGCGTCAGCATTATTACAGAAGGAATAATGTCAAATGATTTTCAGGAAAAAAATAAAAGGAGACAGACAACAACAAGAATAACAAGGGAGGATCCAGGGACCCATTGTGGCACTTCTCGAAGAACAAAGTGGCGCCCCAATCGTTGGCGTTAGCCCCTTTCCCCTTCTGGAGCAGAAGGACCGATTCCGCTTTTGCTAACCTCATCAATCACGGTAGAAATATAATCAGCAACCTGGGCAGGGTCAGAAGAATTACCCTTGAAACGGGTCGTGAATCCAGAAACGAAGACTTCCAAGACCTTCTTCTTCCACCATTCCTCCTTTAATGATGTCCTAGCGGACTCCTCGTCTCGAGCGGACATCTCTTCGCGAAGAAGGAGATTTTTCTTCCTCTCCAGCGCTAACTCTGCCTCTAGAACCTCCACCTTTGCTTTCCCGACAGACCTCTCTCTATTTAATTCCTTTTGCGATTCATCGCAAAGACGCGTTAACAACCCCATTTGCTCCACCGCTTTCTCAAGCTGCACTTGCTTAACGCACAGCGCGTTGGAAAAATTGCGTGACTCGCGATCATGAATCTCGAACAGATAGTTCAGGTGACGGAAGAAATCCAGAGAATCATTCATCATATGGCGAAGACGAGCCGGTGGAGGAAGCTGAAGAAACTTTTCCTTCTCCTTCTGGGAGCCCAGCATCTCTCCTATCAAAGGCGCAGTAAACTCATCTCTGGAAAAAGGTTGGGGAACCCCGACAACACGAAGACCATCAAAGCAGAATCCCTTCAAGCCCATACGGTAGGAGGGGGTCTCGGTAGGACTGCCATAAGAAAGATTGATTGACGGAGCGGGAGAAGAACTCCCGGAATAAACATCCGTGATAGGACTTTAGGCGGTAGCCCAGCAGTCGAATCCGCAGTAGAAGGTGTAGCGACTACGTTAGGAATGCAATGAGAAATTGGAGAATTGGAAGCGTCAACTGTAGGAAGATGACACGCTGTCGATGGAACCTCCGCCTCGGCAGAACACGTAGCAGCCGACGCCTCAATAACTCCCACCGGTTGGGAGACACTCGTCCCAATCGAAGCGGCAGAGATAGGAACAGTCACTGCATCTACAGAAGAAGTCCCGGTGGCCTGCTCACCCGTGGCAAATCGAAGTTTTTTCTGACGTAAGGAAGAGGCATGGCAAAGGTCCGACTTGACATCCACATCCTCATCATCACTAGCAATCACCGTCGTTGCGGCTGGGCTGGAGTCTGTCCTCTTGCGACACTCCGGTAGCCAAGTTTCCACAAAGCGAGAAACTCGGGCAGAGCTAACGGGCTTTCGCCCTCCCCGGGCAACCGTCTTGGTTCTCCTCCTCGGGGGACGAACGCTACCCTGATTAGAGCCATCGGCAGGGGGAAGCTGGTAAAGTTTGAAGTGGCGTAACATTCAAAGGAGCGCCAGCGTCACCTGGGAATTAACCGTTAGCATCCTATAACAAAAGAAATGCGGAAAGACAAAAGCAAAGAAAATGCGAAAAGAGGCAGACTCACCCATAGCGCACTCCTCCAGAGGTTTGAACAAGGCAAAGCTACGGATGCGGTAGTGAGTACCTTCGTCTAACAGAGCGTTAGCTTGCTCCAGCTCAGCCCTGGTTAATATGGAAGGATTCGACCAAATAGGGCCTACCAGCTCCTGGTTGAAATTAATACGCCACAAACGGGACGGTAGCTCCAGAACAAAGAAACTGCTTTTTCAATTAGCTACACCTTTCTTAAAGCCGTGAAAACGCTGCCAGAACGACTGCACGAGCGCGTCATTCCACCGAGGAGTAATTTCGATTAAACAATTATGGAAATTCATACTAAAGAATTTGCGAAATAAATTGAGAGATGGGGTAGAAATGTTCTTCAACTCGCAAGCACGAAGAAAAGCATAAACCGCACACCAGGAAGAGGGAGTTATCTGGGTAGGATTAAGGTTATACTCTCGCAGCAGCGTTAGTATCGATTCATGAACAGGAAAGCGGAAACCGTAAAGGAACATCTTAAAGTAAAAAAGCCTACTGTAACCCCACGCCGGATTATGGAGTCGTATATCACTTCCAGGGATAGAGGGCTCACACCCAGGAGGAAAGGTAATACCGTGTTCCTCCAGTTCTGCTTTCAGAACCACATCGCATGTAAAAATACTAGGTGATTGCGCGACCTCTGGATCCATGGGTTTCCAGATAACTTGGCGAGGTCTATTTCTAGCCATAACAAACCAGCAAAAAGGAAATCTGAGAAGGATTGAATTGGTACCTTGAAAGGGGAGAGTTACAGAGGAATCGGTGGACGACGACGGACGGCCGGTGAGATATTCGGGGAAGAAGACGAAGGAAGATAAGAGAAAAAATTCGAAGTAAGGGCAAAAGTTCCGAAAAAAGAAAAATGGCCCCTCTTAAAGGATTAAAATGCCACCGCATTAATTGAGCCACCAATCGCGCGGAGACGCGTGTAAAAAGAGGTTGGCCACGTGGAAGCGCATTAAAGAAATTTGAAAAAAAAGAAGTTATTCGTCGTGATTCCCCAAAAGGGCGACAGAGTTGACCCAGTCAAAATAACTGCGAAGTGACTGCCTCGGCCAAGCCAACCGCTTACGCTGGCTATCACCAAGGACCAGTAGGCTAACGGAAAATAACGACAAAAGAAAAAGGCAGAAAACATCATCTTATTCATAAAATGCCAATAGGCATATACAACACAGAGGCGTTAATCCTCATCAGCCCAATCCATGTCATAGCAGTACTCATAGTCCTCTGGGGACGACGGCAATCCACTGTTGTAGGAAAAGAAATATTCGACAGGTTTGGGCTACCGCCTTGTCATAACGGGCACGGGAACTCTCCCCAACGGTAGAAGCTGCTGGCTTTAAATCAGTGCCGTGAGAAAGAGCCTCATTCTCGAAAGAAGGAGGAGGAGGGGCAGACGGTGACACTTCATCACCTTTCGTTAGCATCACGTAGTGGGGTACAAAGCCGGTAAAGAAGGACTCAAAGGTCTGCTTCTTCACTTTCATTGGTTTCTTGCGACCCTAGCGTCTAGCAGGACATTTAGTAGGTCTCCACGGTGGAGTCGGAGGAGGATTATCCGAATCTGGCGAAGTCAGAGGTGTTGGCAAGGAATCACGCCCGCAAAAATCTGTCATTCTAACCTACAAAAAGCAAAGAGAAGGAAAAGATGAAGATGAATAGGGAAAGGGAAAGCATTTCCCTTAAATAACCAAGGAAGCGCTCCGATCCTCGCACAGATCCTAAAAAATCAATTAAGATGTCTGGGAAAAATAACCGCAATAGCAGAAGCTGATCCGGCACCAATATGCCTGCTCGTTAAATGCGCCAATAAAAAGGCACCAAATAACTACCCAATCACTCACCCCTGGAATGGCGGCTTTGGAAACAGTTGAGTCAAAGCATTCATTGCTCATTCATGGAACGCAACCACTGAAAGGGTATGTACTGAAGAAGGCTCATTTTCAGTTGGGCTTACCACCAACACATTCAGCCAATGCAGCAAGAAATAACGAGACAAAAGAAGACTGGGAAAAGCAAAAACAACCATTTATTTATGGCCTGAGCGGCTTCAGCGTTCAGATATATACATAAAAGCATAAGAGAAAGGCAACAAGAGGAAACAAAGGCAGCGGTCAGGCATTGGATCCGGCATCATCCTCCCCTGGTACGACCGGGATATCCCTCAACGCGCCAGCAACGGAGGTCAGCTCAACGGAGCAGGCCCTCATCCCCTTCAAGCAGCTGGCTAGCAAGTCCTTCCGCTGCTGCAGCATTGAGGCAACCACGTCAAGGTGGGCAGTAGTAGTGGCCAGCTTCGCCAAGCTCTCTAGAGGACTGAAGTCCTCCAAAGATATCCCCAGCTGTTTGGACAAAATAGGGGTCAATACCCCCTGCAACTCCAGGACATCCTCCGAGGTCTTGGTGATCATCCTCTCCAGGAAGCCGATGTCACCTTCAGTAAGGTTCTTCAAGGTCAAAGTTTTGGAGATCAGGAAATTTCGGGTCAGTTCATCTATGGCGAAATATGGAAGAGAAAGGGAAGTGCAAGTGCGAGGAAACTTGCGCAGAAGAAACCTCAATTTATAAGCCCTGACAGAAATCATTTAAACCACCTTCTGACAAGGAAACGCTCTGATACCTCACGGAGAAAGGGCGTTAGCCCTTGGTAAACACTCGGGCTCATTTTCAGTTGGGCTTATGATAACAATCCACCTAAGGAAAAGGGTATTTCCGTCTATTGCCCTGAACTGAAAAAAGAGATCACTGTTCCCACCTTCACGGTAGGGAGAGGGCCACCGCCTCCCCCAGAGGCTGACGCCAAGAGGGCAAAACAGCGCTCAGGAGTTTCCCCAAACGAACCTTCTAAATGGCTCGAGGAGCTGTCTCATTCTGAGGAATACCACGCGTCAGGAGGACCACTCAGTCGCTACCCTATCGTGGTAGCATTTATCCCATGGCTATCGCCACGGTAACATATCATCCGAGGGGCGAACCACGATCCCTAACGTTAGGGATAGCTCTCTAGCTATCCCCAAACGCGGAAATGCTCAATTCTTCTATATATATACCTCCCCCTCAAAGGAGGCAGGTAAGCCTAATCTGACTGGCCCAAGCTCTGCCAAATTCAGTACACATACTAACTTAAGCATCGGAGTGTTTCCGCCGGAGACCCCCTCCGGCGTATTGCAGGTACCGCGGACCGTCGTGAGCACTGATCTGAGAGGAGCCGTTCCGCCATACATCCTTTGGCAGAAGACAAAATCTTATCAAGCATTTTTGTGGACCTCCAAAGCAAAGATTGATTGCTATGAAGGGAGCATAATTTTAGAATTTTATGGAAGAACAATTAAATTCAGCATTACTGAAGCATTAAAACATCCTAATGATTTGCATTGTGTGAATTTTCTTGATGTTTTAGATCCAATAACCGATGAAATTGCTGATATTTATATTAACGACCCCCTTGAGTATGTTTTGAACAGGGGAGTTTCCACAAAAACACTGAAAGAATTGGAGGAAAGAACTGGAGATCAGAAAGATCTCCAGGAAGTTTTGATCAGTTTGGACGATCCAGAAGAAACGGAATCAATCTTGGCCAAGACAGCCAATAAGAAAAGAAAAGTAGTAAGTTGTCAATTTATGCAATCCACGATTCCTAAATTCCTTCCCTCTGTTGTGCAGGCACCACAGTTAGAATTAAAGGCTCTACCTGATCATCTCAAGTACGCCTATCTAGGCCTAGACAATACCCTACCCGTTATCATTTCGGCCAAGCTATCAAAAGATGAAGAAGAAAAATTGGTAGCTGTCTTAAAAATGCACAAAGAAGCGATAGGCTGAACCATGGCAGACATCAAGGGGTGATGGGTGCCGAAACCAGCAAAAATAAATCATACAGTTCACCATGCACAATTAATTAAAACTGTAGCAAGTGGTAAAAGGATCGAACCACAGGGATTTCAGGACAATAATAATTTCCGTAAAAGACCAAAATTGTAACCGTGGTAAATACCAATATTGAGAGATTTTTGTGTTGTAATTAAATTAATAAATAGAATGAACAAAAACAGTAAACAAGTGGTGATTTAAAGAACTCAGATGATGATAAATTCTCGATAAAGACTCTTTTCGGGTCACGATTCATAAATGTCGATCATTGATGCAAGTGTGTTCAAATCCGAATTTTATAGAAAAGCTATAGAGACCAGCGGTACTCTGAGTCTCCTGCTCTCCTCCTACTCAAGATTCCTAAGGCGGTACTCCTACTAGGATCCCTAACCGATCAATAACTTTAAGGCGGTACTCCTACTAAAGTTTAATTGAGGGGTTGATTAAACATAGGGGGAGACCTTTCCCGATCTAGAAGAGAATTTCTTCTACTCCTATAAACCGGATCCTACTCTTTTCTAATTAGCTCTTACACTAATTAGTTACCTGCAGATTCCTGTAAACGATGTAGAAACCATCGTTTCTAAGAAAAGATGTAATTGCTCGAATTAAAGTCTAAGGTGATCAAACTTAGATCGAATGAGAACAAATTGGCATTTAATTAAAAAGAATAGAAATACAAATTTAGATTTTATGAAGCTTAATTAGATCTCACAACATATGAATCATAACCCTAGAGCCTTTACCAAGAATAGATAATTTAGCTAGAACAAGACATAATTAATTGAGACAATTATTATGCATCAATTTATAAGAATCAAAGAAAGAAGAAGAAAAGAATAATAATTGCTTAGTTAGAACCAGTACCCGTCTGTTTTCATCCAGGAAGAGAAGCTGATCTCTCTTTGTTTCCTACTAGGTATTTAACAAAACCCATTCCAACTAAAATTCCTAGAAAGTAGGATTTAAATAATTATTAAACTAATTATTATGTTTCAAATAATTACAAAATATTGTTCTTTTCTTTTTCCTGTACGCGTCCCTCTCTTCTCCTCATGGGCCCAAGCCCATTAGCAATCTCTTCATGCGTTGAATTAATTTGGTTGCAACAGTTAAACAGCCTGAACGCTGCTACCTTCTTTCCTCGTCTGTATCGACTCAAGCTTTGTACCTATTTTCAGCTCCTTTTTAATATTTAGGCTTTGTAGCCTACTCTCTGCAAAAAGGATTTAAAAGGGCACACTATCAGTGTAATTGGCATCCAAAACAGCAAGAAAAGATGTGATAAATTCAGCATATTAGGACTCAATCAAGGGGATATCTTCCAACATCTGTACCCACAAAATTCATGTGGAAGAGGATAAGAAACCTATTCGACAACCCAGAGGAGATTAAACCCTCCAATGATGGAAGTAGTTAAAACAGAAATAATTAAATTGCTAGATTCAGGTGTGATTTATCCTATTGGTTTTCTCCTGTGCAGGTAGTCCCCAAAAAACTGGAATAACTGTCATTGAAGGAGAAGATAGGACCCAAAGGACAACACGCATCCAAAACGGATGGAGAGTTTGCATAGATTACAGGAGGTTGAATCAAGTAACAAGGAAAGATCATTTTCCTTTGCCATTTATCGACCAAATGGTAGAGAGACTTATTGGAAAGTCTCACTATTACTTCTTGGATGGCTACTCAGGATTTCATCAAATCCTTGTTGCACCCGAAGACCAAGAGAAGACGCCGTTCACTTGTCCTTTTGTAACGTTCGCCTACAGACGCATGCTATTTGGGCTGTGTAATGCGCCAGCCACCTTTCAAAGGTGCATGGTAAGCATTTTTTCCGAGTATGTAGAGAAAAGCATAGAAGTATTTATGAATGATTTTACCATTTACGGTAATAATTTTGAACAATGCTTACATAACTTGGAAAATATTTTGAAAAGATGTGTTGATACATGCTTAGTTTTAAACTATGAAAAATGCCATTTTATGGTAGATCAAGGAATTGTCCTTGGGCATGTGGTTTCGGAAAAAGGAATTGAGGTTGATCAAGAAAAAATTGATACGATAAAGAATTTGCCTTACCCCTCATGCTTGCGTGAGGTTAGGAGTTTTCTTAGCCATGCAGGTTTTTATCGCAGGTTCATAAAAGACTTCTCTAAGGTAGCTGAACCAATGTGCAAACTTCTTCAAAAAGAAGTGGAGTTTAACTTCGATAAGGCATGCCAAAAATCATTTGATGAACTAAAGGAACGATTAACATCAACATCAATTATTCAAGCACCGGACTGGAGCTTGCCTTTTGAGCTAATGTGCGATGCTAGTGACGCTGCTGTAGGGGCTGTTCTCGGCTAGAAAAAGGGAAAAGATCCTCATGTGATCTATTACGCATCGAAGATGTTAGATGACGCCCAAAAGAATTATACAACGACTGAAAAAGAACTGTTTGCGATAGTTTTTGCCCTGGAAAAATTTAGATCATATCTGTTAGGCACTAAAATTATTGTATTTTCTGACCATGCAGTATTGAAGTATCTCTTGGTCAAGCATGAGGCCAAACCTAGACTAATCCGATGGATTCTTCTTTTACAGGAGTATAATATGGAAATAAAGGATAAGATCGGCAGGGAGAACCTTGTGGCAGACCACCTGAGCCGCTGCCTAGCAAAAGGATACACAGACGAAATAAGGGCAGAGTTTCCAGATGAAAAACTACTTTCGGTGACAGCGTCTAGTCCAAGCTCTAGGCCAAACCTTCAACCAAACCCACGTCCATGGTATGCTGAAATTGTGAATTACCTAGCAACAGGTAAACATTATGGAGACATGAACACCCATGAGAGGGTAAAAGTCAAGCATGACAGTAAGTATTATATATGGGATGATCCCTATTTATGGAAAATAGGAACTGATCAATTGCTTAGGAGGTGTGTTCCTCAAAATGAAACTTTGTCTATCCTGAAATTTTACCATTCCCACGCATGTGGTGGTTATTTTGGGGCAAGAAGAACAACACTGAAAGTCTTAGAGGCTGGTTTTTATTGGCCTACAATTTTTCAGGATACTTTTCTATTTTGTAAAACTTGTCCGGCTTGCCAAAAAGTAGGGAATATTTCCTCTCGAAATGAAATGCCTATGAACTTTATTCTTTCATGTGAAATATTTGACATATGGGGTATAGATTTTATGGGACCATTCCCTACTTCTTTTGGTAACAGATACATTTTATTGGCTGTGGATTATGTATCAAAATGGGTAGAGGCGAAAGCCACTAAGAATGATGATGCTAGAATTGTGATTTCCTTTATAAAGTCTAACATCTTGAACAGATTTGGAATTCCTCGTGGAATCATTAGTGATCGAGGAACACACTTCTGCAACAAGATTATTTCTTCTCTTTTCAGGAAATACGGTATCACTCATAGGGTATCCACAGCCTAGCACCCTCAATCAAACGGCCAGGCGGAAGTTTCAAATAGAGAAGTGAAGTCCATCTTGGCCAAGACAGTAGGCCTAGACAGACGTGATTGGAGCCAACGCCTAGATAACACGTTGTGGACCTATAGGAAGACCTATAAAAACCCAATTGGAATGACACCATACAAGATAGTTTATGGTAAGGCTTGCCACTTGCCTGTAGGTATGCAACACAAGGCATATTGGGCTATACGAAAGTGCAACTTGAGTTACGATCAAGCTGGCCAGGAAAGAAAGCTACAACTCCACGAACTTGAGGAGTTGCGAGACCAAGCCTATGACAACAAGCTGATTGTCAAGATCAGAATGAGGGCCTATCATGATAGCAGAATTAAGGGAAAACCTCTCCATACAGGGGAGAAGGTTCTTCTTTATAACTCTCGCTATAATTATTTCCTGGAAAATTAAAAATAAAGTGGGAAGACCCATTTGTTATTACTAATGTTTACCCACATGGTACAGTGGACATTAGAAATGAGAAAACAGGTGCCGAGCTGAAGGTGAATGGCCAGAGACTGAAGCCGTTCTTCGAAGGATTCCAGGAAGAAAAAAAATTCAGAAAAGGTGGAAATTCCACCTATCAACGAATAAAAATCAAGAAAAGAGTCAAGCCTAGGACTTAAAATAAGGGCGCTACATGGGAGGCAACCCATGCTTCTGTGATTTATTTAATTTCCTTTCATTTGAATTAATTGTGAATATTTGTTCCATTTAATTCCGCTAGATTATTTTTATTTTGTGCAGGAAATTAAGTGTGAGGAGGATGCTTAGGTTTGGCTGAGATCTTGGCCAAACCATTGGGAAAGACTGTTAATAGCATGTTTTTATGCACGATTTTCTCCCCATTTTCTCACCCATTTAAGGCATGATTCTGCTAATTTACCCTTGTTTTCATTACTTTTGCAGATTTAGGCCTAAAATGGGAGTGTATGCGAAAAGATGCATTTTTGGGGCATTTTGTGCAGTTTTGAGCTTCAAGACCCAGAGTCGAGGTCCCGAGTCCAAAGCAGCATTCAAGGTCCCGAATCGGATTCCCCATTCGGGCCCCCGAAGGGCAAAGAGCGGCATTTCCATGTGTCCTCTCGCCAAAGCTTCTACGCGATCCTCCTGACACTGTTCTGACGCTCTACACTGACCACCAAATACCTACTACTCTGACCAAGTCAGCCCTTGAGCCCAATCCAGACCTGCCAAACCTGGGAAAATCAGACAGCTTTATGCTTTTTCAGCTTTGTGCTTTAAGAAGCATGGATCCACTTTTTTAGGCTTTCAATTAATGCATTTTGTCCATAGTTTTAGGCTGAAGATATTTTGTGCTTAGAACTCTAGTATATAAAGGGCATCTAAGAGTAGTTTAACACATCTCTTACATCTCTTATCACTTAGCATAATTTATTTAGTTCTAGTTTTCTTAGACTTCTCTCTAGTTTCTCTCTCTAGTTCTTATTAGCTCATCTCCAAATTTGCCGCCGGGCTTCAAACGGAATTTAGTAACAAAGTTTTCTTCCCTTAATCTATTTACTTATCTATTATTCTTTCTTCAATTATTATTTGTTTAATTTCAAGTATGAGTAGCTAAATCTTTAATTCTTAGCAAGGGTGATTCAAGGGTTGCAAGGGCAGATTCCAGGCCTTCATGTGCTTAATACATTCTTGATGCCATATTCAATTATCCATCATTTTAATTACATCTTTGCATGATATAATTTGAGGCTTGATCAACTGATAATTATCTTATGTGAATGCTGCCATTCGTGTGGTGAATACGGAAGGAAAATTGCATGAACCAAGTAGGCATCTGTTTAGTCTTGACTGTGTCAAAGTGGTCTCGAATAGATAGGGTGTGTAATTGATTAGAGCGAGGTCACGAGCCTGACAAACTGAGGGACTTTTAACTCTAGATCTGTCTTTTCTTAGCTTCATGGGCAGTTTGAGTATGGCCCTCCCGCATTCGTGCCTGGAGGGATGGCGAACTGTCAAGACTACCTCATATGTGGAAACGGGGGGTAGTTTCTCTTAAGAGAAAAGTAAGGGATATCCGAGGAATCTGGTCCCTATGTCATTTCTATGATGTCTTGAATAGAATATCCTTGTGCTAATGACGATCGGGCCCCCGAATGCAACCCAAGAATGCCTTTGCTAAGAATCCTTCTTTATCTGATTATTTGTGCTTATTCCACTTTCTGTTTTATTAATTCTGAATTTGTGTACTGACTTGCTTTATTTTATCATTCGGGACCCCGAACTGACACCTCAAGGTCCCGAATACTACTTTCCTAGATAACAATTGTTAGCTCCCAAATCTGCCTTGGCTAACTTGTTTAGCCAAGTAAAACCCCCCCTAATTGTTACTTTTCGTGCTTTTCTCCCTCGAATTCATTCAAGACCTTAGATCAGTCTCTCACAATTCCTGTGTTCGACCCTGACTACCACTGTACACTATATCTCTTGTGCACATACGTTTTCAGGCACTATAAATCTCTATTTGACTGACGATCAAATTGGCGCCATTGCCGGGGATTGTTTCAAGACTGATTTATTTTTCTTATTTGTATGACCAGGAGATCTGCACTCGATTTACTGCCCCTTGATCACGAGTTAGGAAGGATAGAAAGAGGCCTTCGACGACTAGCCCAGGGATCGAATTCCAATCCTTGTGTTTGGGACCTCGAACGTCTCTTTGCTCTCCAGGACAACCCAGACCCCGAAGACTTACCCCCAGTCCATCCAGAAGGACCTGACATGGATAATCACGGCCCCAAAGGGGAAAATGTTCCACCAGTCCCCCCAGTAATCCAGACCATCGATGAATTCAATGCTGCCCCCGAGGCCCCGACCAGTTGCATCGTTTGGCCAGTGGTCCCGAATGACTAGGAACTCAAATCCGCAACCATGCACCACCTACCCCTCTACCGAGGGCTGGCTAAAGAAAATCCCCACCGTCACCTCCAGCAATTACACTCCATCTGTGATGCCATGAAACCCCACAATGTTATCATTGAGCATGCTAAACTACGTGCCTTTATGTGGTCTCTCAAGGACGATGCTCTTGACTGGTTTTATGACTTGCAGCCACAATCCATCAACTCGTGGGCTGAAATGTCCAAAGCCTTCACGGACAAGTACTACCCGGTGTCCATCGCTATGGTGACCCGAAAGCAGCTCGTGTCCGTCCTTCAAAAAGACACGGAGGATCTTGAGCAATATTATGAGCGGTTCAAGAAAATGCAAGCCCTGTGCCCCTCGCATAATCTGTCCGAGCATGCCCTCATACAATACTTTTGTGAAGGACTCACGGGTCGAGACAAGGCCTTGCTAAACGTTGCTGCTGGCGGGTCCATTACTAGACTTACTCCTGCTGCCGCCAAGGACACCATTGAGCTCATGGCCAAGAACAACCTCCAGCTTAACAATTCCACTAGCGTTCAAGACGCCCGATCAGCCGCCATGGAGAACCAATTAGCCGCCATCACGGGAATGCTGCAAAATATGGCTTCGGGACAACCAGTCCAACTCAAGGCCTGTCAAATCTGCCAACTTTCGGACCATCCTACTGATGCTTGCCCATTTATTCCTGAAGAAATGCCCGTCAATGCAGCGGGGGGATTCAATGTCCCGTATGGTCAACATCACAATCAAGGGTGGAAGCAGCCTAGTTATGGATGGAACAACAACCAGCAGGCCGGGCCCAGTCATCAGTACGGTCAGAACCCATACAACAATCACCCTCCTCCGTTCAACCTGCAAAACTTCAAGCCTAGACCCAATTTTCAGAGTTATCAATATCAGAGGCAGCCACCCCCCGATTAGAATTTTACCATGCCACCACCCCCGAATGAGGAGCCCTCCTCCGATAAGAAGAAGATCGCTGAGCTGGAGAAGCAAATTCGCACTCTCATGGCAGAGATGAAAGAAGTGAAAAATGGTGGGAGATTTCCAGGGCAGACGAAACCTAACCCGAAGCACGAGGCGTGCGCCATGAACCTCCGAAGTGGTCTCGAGATCCCTTCTCGTGTCCATCTAGACCCCAAGTCTCCAGGAGGTATTCAAGACCCTGAAGCCCACATTGCTATTTCTGGTCCCGAAGCTGCCGATGATGCACAACCACCCCCCGAACAGCCTGCTGATCAGCCCAGGAAGTCCCGATTTGGTGACGCAGCACTTGACCACTTCTTCTCCAGTAAAAAGTCTCACTGTAAGAAGAAGCAGCCCGTTGAAGAGGAAGAATTCTCTCAGGAATTCATAAACAAAGTACTCGAGCCCCCGTTTCCTCATCGGCTGATCAAAAAGAAGAAAGAAGAAGAAGATCGGGAAATCTTTGAGATGTTCAGCAAGGTCATCATCAATATTCCCCTCCTCAAGGCCATCAAAAACATGCCTCGGTATGCGAAGTTCTTGAAGCAGCTATGCACCAACAAAAGCAAGTTTATGGAGGTGAACAGGATTAGTGTGGGAGCAAATATGTCCGCCCATATCCAGCAAAATATTCCACCCAAGTGCAAGGACCAGGGCATGTTCATGTTCCCGTGCAGGATCGGGACCATCGATATTGGGAAGGTGATGTGCGATTTGGGGGCTGGAATCAATGTCATGCCCTTGACCATTTACAATGGACTTGGACTCGGACCCCTGAAAGAGACCACACTTGTAATCCAACTTGCAGATCGTTCGGTGGTGTACCCCAAAGGCATAATCACAGATGTTATTGTCCAAGTTGGTGAATTCTTATTTCCAGCGGATTTCTATGTTCTCTCCATGGAAAACCCAACAAACACCAAGTCTTCGGATCTACTCTTGGGACTCCCCTTCTTGGCCACTGCCCGTGCAAAGATTGACTGCTATGAAGCCTCTATCTCCCTTGAATTCGACGGGGAAATCATCCATTTTAATATGCTGGATTCAATGAAATACCCCCCCGAATTCTCGAGCGTCAATTTCATTGATGTGATAGACCCCATTGTGGAAAGTATCGCGGAGCTGAACTCAATCGAGCCCTTGAAGCTGATCCTGGATCAAAGCTTCACTCCCGAATCATTGCAGGAGATGACATCATCCATTGAGGTTCCCGCTGAATTAATCATGGTTGCAACAGCTCTCGAAGCAAATACTGTCTTAGCAGTCGATCCCCCGAGCGAGTCCTCCGAATGTGTAGATCATGAACGACTTCCCCTTCTCTGGTACAAGCTCCGGACCTTGAACTCAAGGCGCTGCCCTCACATTTGAAGTATGCTTACCTCGGAGAGAAAGAATCCCTCCCAGTCATAATTTCCAACAAACTGGAAGCGGATCAAGAGATTGAGTTAGTGAACCTCCTCAAGAGTTTTAAGAAGGCCATCGGTTGGACAATTGCCGATATCAAGGGTTTGTCGCCGTCCTTGTGCACTTACCACATACATCTCGAAGAGGACTCCAAGACAATCAGGTAGCCTCAAAGGTGTTTGAACCCCCCCATGATGGAGGTAGTTAAGAAGGAGGTCCTGAAGCTGCTTGATGCCGGGCTTATTTACCCCATCTCTGATTCCCCATGGGTTAGCCCCGTTCAGGTGGTCCCGAAGAAAACAGGCATCACCATCATTCCAAGTCCCGAGGGTCTGTCAATTCCCTCCCAAATCCAGAATGGCTGGCGTGTATGCATTGACTATCGACGCTTGAATGTAGCCACCCGAAAAGATCACTTCCCCCTACCCTTCATAGATCAAATGCTAGAGCGCCTTGCGGGCAAGACGCATTATTGCTACCTAGACGGGTATTCAGGATTCCACCAGATTCCAGTAGCCCTTGAAGACCAAGAGAAGACCACTTTCACGTGCCCATTCGGGACCTTTGCTTACAGACGCATGCCCTTTGGGTTATGCAATGCTCCGGCTACATTCCAGAGGTGCATGGTCAGCATCTTTTCAGAATTTGTGGAAGAATGCATCGAGGTATTCATGGACGACTTCACGGTCTATGGTAATTCCTTTTCTGAATGCCTCTCGAACTTAAAGAAAATTCTGCAAAGGTGCGTGGAAACTAACCTTGTTCTTAATTTCGAAAAATGTCATTTCATGGTTGACCAAGGGCTGATCTTGGGCCACATCGTGTCCCGAAAGGTATCGAAGTGGACAAGGCTAAAATCCAAGCTATCGAGACCTTGCCTTACCCCTCGAATATTCGAGATGTGCGTTCCTTTCTTGGACATGCAGGTTTTTATAGGAGGTTCATCAAGGATTTCTCCAAGATCGCCCAGCCAATGTGCCGATTGCTACACAAAGATGTGGACTTCATATTCGATGACAAGTGCAAGACGGCATTCGAGACCTTGAAAGCCAAGCTCATTTCTGCTCCTATCATTCGGCCCCCCGACTGGACGCTCCCCTTCAAGATCATGTGTGATGCGAGCAACCAGGCTTTGGGAGCGGTCCTGGTCCAGAAGAAAGACAAGGAGACGTACGTCATCTACTATGCATCCAAGTTGCTGGACCCCGCTCAGTAAAATTATACCACGACGGAAAAAGAGCTTTTGGCGATTGTCTATGCCCTCGATAAGTTCCGACAGTACCTCTTGGGTACAGAAGTGATTGTGTACTCCGACCATTCCGCCCTTCGGTGCTTGCTCAAGAAGACTGATGTGAAGCCTAGGCTTATCCGCTGGATCCTACTACTCCAAGAGTTCAACCTCGCTATCAAGGATAAGAAAGGGACCGAAAATTGTGTAGCTGATCATTTGAGTAGGCTCTCGAACCAAGAGGACGACTCCCGAGTAGCCATTCGGGAGACCTTTCCAGATGAGCATTTGTGCTTGGTTGACACCGCAAAGTTCCCATGGTACACGGACATAGCAAATTTTTGTGCCACGGGCGTGCTTCCAGTCGAGGCCTCGAGCGCAGAGCACAACCAGATCCGAAGGCAAGCCAGGACCTATGTTTGGGACAACCCCTATTTATGGAAGCATTGTTCAGATCAGATTGTCAGGCGCTGTGTCACCATGGACGAGGTCCCGTCAATCCTCAAGTTCTACCACTCGACAACGGAGGGAGGGCATTTTGCTGCCAAGAAGACCGCGCTCAAGGTCTTAGAAGCTGGTCTTAATTGGCCGTCAATCTTCAAGGACAGTTATCTATTTTGCGCTACATGCCCCCGATGCCAAGCTATGGGAAACATCGGGGCGAGAAACCAAATGCCCTTGACTAGCATCCTTGCGTGTGAAATCTTCGACATTTGGGGCATTGACTTCATGGGACCGTTCCCAAATTCGTTCGGGAACACATACATCCTGCTTGCGGTGGACTATGTTTCCAAATGGATCGAAGCCAAAGCCACCAAAACGGATGACTCAAGGGTAGTTGCTGATTTCCTTAGAACCCACATCTTTAACTGATTCGGGACCCCGCGCACTCTCATCAACGATCGGGGGACTCATTTCTGCAATAGAACGGTCTCCTCGTTACTTAGCAAGTATGGAGTTACACATCGAGTATCTACTACCTATCACCCCCAAACCAATGGGCAGGCTGAGGTCTCGAATCGGGAGATCAAGGCTATTCTCGAGAAAACCGTGAATCAGTCAAGGAAAGATTGGAGTCTCAAACTGGGAGACGCGCTTTGGGCCTATCGCACTGCATTCCAGACCCCGATCGGCATGACGCCATAGCGGTTGGTCTACAGCAAGCCATGTCACCTCCCAGTCGAGATAGATCATAAGGCATTTTGGGCAATCAAGAAGGTTAACATGGATTTGAACTTGGCAGGCAAGGATCGTTGTTTGCAAATTCAAGAGCTCGAAGAACTTCGAGGGGATGCCTATGAAAATTCACTGATCTACAAGGGCAAGACCAAGGCCCAGCATGACAAGTATCTCGTAGTCAAGACCTTCACTGTTGGGCAGAAAGTGTTGCTATACAACTCAAGACTGCGAATTTTTTCGGGGAAGCTGAAATCCAAGTGGACAGGACCGTACAAAATCACCGCGGTATTTGATCACGGAGCTATTGAGATTCAGAATCTGGACAATGGGGAGCCATTCAAAGTTAACGGTCATAGGCTGAAACCCTTCTATGAGGGATTCATGCCCTCGACTGCCGAAGAAGCAAGGGTCGAGGACCCAGTAGTCCATGCGCCCGAATGAAGAAACAACGTCTGAGCCTAAACGATAATCAAGGCCAAGTGTGGGGACAACCCCCGAATTCCTAACCCTCTCTCTTCAATTTTCTTGTCTTTAAATTCTGAGTCTAACAGTCTTTTTCTCTCTTTCCCACGCACATTTCTTCTCTTCCCTAGGTGGTCTTAATTAATTTGTCCCTTCTTATTCTCCTTTTAAACCCTTTATTCCTTTCTTTTTTTTATTTTGAGTCAACTATAGCTTTTCAAATTCTCTATGCACACTTTTTATGTTACCTAGGTAAATTTTAAAATTTCTTTGTCTTCTCTCCCTTTCATTTAATTCCTTTGTCCCCCTCTCTCTCCAATTAAATGCCTATGTCCCCTACTTTATTAACCCCCATTTAGTTCTTTTGGTTTTATTCCCCTCTCTCCTATTTTCAAAATCCTTAAAGTTGACTTACTTTTTCCGTTTCCCGTGCAGGTGCAGGCGCACGCTGCCCTTGGCACTACGCATCCTCTCCCGGCGCGACACGTGGCGGACGAAGCCCAAGGAGATCAGCTCCCATCTCTCTCCACCTTTCCACGTCCTCCAACCCACTCACCCATGCCACCTAACCGTCAGATCCCATCCGTTACCCAACCAAAATCCCCTCATCTATCCCAATCAAATCAAAACACAACATTTCTTTCCCTTCTTTCAAAACACAAAACCCTTCTTCCTCCTCATGGAACGCACAAGCCTCAACCTAAACAAACCTACCACTTCTCACTCATCTACTCCCACTCCTACTCCTCTCTCCACTCAACCCCAGCCAAAAAACACCACCACCAATCAGTCACCCACCACCACTGAACCACTCGGATCAGCCTCCTCCGAAGACACTATAGACCTCGACAAGATAATCTTCACCACCTCCCTCCCAAAAATGACCAGATCCGGCAAGGTGCACCGCGTTCCTCCAGCCACGACCGCTGGCAGCAAGCCAAAAAAGCCAACGGCGACACCGACCCCTCTTGGCAGCCCCGTGAACTCCATCCCCCTCGATATAAAACCCATTGGCTACGTTATTCCCTCTGATACCGAGGAAGAGGACGGGGCATAGACCAGCTCCAGCCTCCGTGAGGCCAGGAGGGTCTAGAAAGAGAACGAGGAGTAGTTCCCTTGGGATTCCGACGACCAGCGGACGGCTGAGGAAGAAGACGGAGGAGAAGAAGGGGAAGAAGAGGTAGAGCAGCAGGAGCAGCCTGACGAGCAAGATGCTCAAGACCCTGAGCATACCGCTCAAGGTCCTGAGGATGTTCGAGAGGACACGGTAGCAGAAGCCACCAACGAAGGAGAGGGTGAGATTGACCAACCCAAACCCCCCAGCCCGCCCCCGCAGAAGACCAAGGGCAAGGCCAAAGCCTAATCGACCTCTAAAGCACCGGCCCAAGCGGCGAAGAGTGCCCCCAAAGCCCCTGCATCCAAGGCCCCAGCCTCCAAGACCCCGACCAACAAGAAAAGAAAGCTCCCGGCCACTCCCAAGGGCAAGGCAGCTGCAGTCGAGACCCCCCACAAATCCCAGCGAACTGAAGAGGATGACGACGATCTCGAGACCCCATCGCCTGCTTCGGGATCCAGACCCAGTTACCTGGTAACAACTGACATTGATACTTTTAATGAATTGTTCATTTTCAATGATAAACCGTCTTTGGATAAGGTCACTTTGATGAACAACAAGGGGGTGGCCCCGTGTGCTAAGCTAGATATGGATTTGTATGATAAGCTGGGTATTGGGTCCCGAATTCGGGAGTTGGTTAGTGGCATAGGATGGGAAAGCTTGTTTTTCATGGATCAGCCTACATATCTTGAGCTCAGCCTTGAGTTCTTTGCGAGTTTTTGGTACAAGGCATATCTGTTCAAGCCCAAGGGTGGGATAGGTCCCGACCTCTCTGCTAGGGGATGCATCAATTTTAGGCTGGCTAGCAAGTGGCACCCTATGTCCCTCAACGACTTCAATGTCTACCTCGGTTTCGCCAGTCGTGAGGACATTCAAGGGGACGCATATCAGAATGCCTTGACCACTGTCCCAACCGACTTCAACAACCACCAAGCCCTTCGGGAGCTCACTGGACATCCCAAGGTCAAGTTCGACTCCCGCAACACCAAGACTCATGGCATTCGAGACCCTGCACTTCGGATTCTGCAACGCTTTCTGTCCATTGCCCTCGCTGGTAAATTCGGGACCTCAGGCCAGCTTGCTCAATCCGAGTTATTTTTCCTATGGGCCATGTATCACAAGAAGCGGGTCAACGTTGGCTATTGGATCGCGACCTCTGCTCACAACGTTGCAAATGCCCCCCTGGGTCGCTCTCCTGTTCTTGGGTCCCTCGTCACCAGCTTGGCCTCGCAATTGTACACATGGAAGCTCCAAGAGCTAAACTTATACAAGCACCCGAGTTCCTTCAAGCTCCTTGGTCTCAAGACCTTAGCACGATGGGATTCTTTTATGTTACTGATGGTATCTTGAGCTTTCATGCAGATAACAAAGGAAAGATAAAAGGCAAGTTTGAGTACCTGGACCTATCGAAGCCCTGAGGCAAGTCTACTGCTCCCGAGCCACCTTCTGCCAACACAGCCGCGCCAACTGCCCCCGAAGAGCATGCCCCAGGTCCCGAGCAGATACCGAACGACAACACTGTCCTCAGCTTACTCATGGATATCCGGGACTCTAATCGCACCATCCTGCAAGCAATCTGAGCCCTCACCGTTGCAATCGAGCAATTCGACCCCGCTACCTCTTGATCCCGAACAATTTCAAACCCCTTTGCCCCTCTGATGTTGAAACAATTTATCTCCTGCTTAAACAATTTACATTTCTGCTTTAGTTTAAAAACTGCTATCTTTTTGTCTCCTTCTCGCATTGAGGACAATGCGATGCCTCAGTGTGGGGAGGAGTTTGAACTGCTAGTACATTTTATTTTATGGATGATTTATTCCCTAGTTTATTTTTTCCTAAGTTTATGCATGATACTTTTAGTTATTCTTTTTACTTTTCGGATTTTTGCCTAGATTTTGAAAAACGCCCTAATGATGGACACACACCTGACTTATGCATATGGAATAAAAATGCTGTCTATAGTCAAGGTCCTAAATGATTCATTCTTTGCCTGCTGCACCTTATATCTGCTTCAAGACCTAGACACCAGTAGTCACGAATCAGCACCTTGTGAGCACTTGAGCCTTCATGCCTATTTTATTGTTTGAGCGAATGCATGACTAGGTACTGGCTGAGTTTGCATGATATCCATGGGTATAGACACGATTAGACATAGGAAAGCAGCAAAAAGATCAAGTCTTCGCATCAAATTGTTCTCTCTCATTTTTTTCTGTTCTGTTTTTCCTTCCTGCCCCCGAATCCCTTCTTTTTCCTCCATTCTAACCACTTGAATTTTCTTTGATCTTTCTCTTGGTAGGTGAGCGATGTTGTTGGGAGCACTATCAAGGGCTAGACTAGACAAACGAAGCAACAAAGGCAAAGTGTGGGGATCCCGCAAAAATTCAAGGCCCTGAATGCTGGCGCAAATTCAAGACCCCAAAGCTGAATTCAAGGGCAGACCAGAACAAAAAATCACTTCCCATCCACAGCAAAACACAAGTGTGGGGAAGTGAAATCAGAATATCTTGCCCCCGGAGAAAAGGTCTCATTCCTCAAGCATTCCAGCTCTCTTCCTCTCTCGAAAAAAAAAGAAGACAAACAGAAATATAAATAAAAGAGAGAGAAAAGAGCAAGACCAAACCTTGAATGCTTATTCTCTGTGCTATGGTTTGGTGTGTCTGTTCTGTTTTGGGGCTGTTTTAAATTTTGTGAATGCTCGAGGGCGAGCATTGGGCAGTGTGGGGATTATTTGATAGCATATTTTTATGAACGATTTTCTCCCCATTTTCTCACCCATTTAAGGCATGATTCTGCTAATTTACCCTTGTTTTCATTACTTTTTGCAGATTTAGGCCTAAAATGGGAGTGTATGCGAAAAGATGCATTTTTGGGGGATTTTGTGCAGTTTTGAGCTTCAAGACCTAGAGTCGAGGTCCCGAGTCCAAAGCAGCATTCAAGGTCCCGAATCGGATTCCCCATTCAGGCCCCCGAAGGGCAAAAAATGGCATTTCCACGTGTCCTCTCGCCAAAGCTTCCACGTGATCCTCCTGACACTGTTCTGACGCTCTGCACTGACCACCAATTACCTACCGCTCTGACCAAGTCAGCCCTTGAGCCCAATCCAGACCTGCCAAAGTTGGGAAAATCAGACAGCTTTATGCTTTTTCAGCTTTGTGCTTTAAGGAGCATGGATCCACTTTTTTAGGCTTTCAATTAATGCATTTTGTCCCTAGTTTTAGGCTGAAGATATTTTGTGCTTAGAACTCTAGTATATAAAGGGCATCTAAGAGTAGTTTAACACATCTCTTACATCTCTTATCACTTAGCATAATTTATTTAGTTCTAGTTTTCTTAGACTTCTCTCTAGTTTCTCTCTCTAATTCTTGTTAGCTCATCTCCAAATTTGCCGCCGGGCTTCAAACGGAATTTAGTAACAAAGTTTTCTTCCCTTAATCTATTTACTTATCTATTATGCTTTCTTCAATTATTATTTGTTTAATTTCAAGTATGAGTAGCTAAATCTTTAATTCTTAGCAAGGGTGACTCAGGGGTTGCATGGGCAGATTCGAGGCCTTCATGTGCTTAATACATTCTTGATGCCATATTCAATTATCCATCGTTTTAATTACATCTTTGCATGATATAATTTGAGGCTTGATCAACTGATAATTATCTTATGTGAATGCTGCCATTCGTGTGGTGAATACGGAAGGAAAATTGCATGAACCAAGTAGGCATATGTTTAGTCTTGACTGTGTCAAAGTGGTCTCAAATAGATAGGGTGTGTAATTGATTAGAGCGAGGTCACGAGCCTGACAAACTGAGGGACTTTTAGCTCTAGATTTGTCTTTTCTTAGCTTCATGGGTAGTTTGAGTATGGCCCTCCCGCATTCGTGCCTGGAGGGATGGCGAACTGTCAAGACTAACTCATATGTGGAAACGGGGGGTAGTTTCTCTTAAGAGAAAAGTAGGGGATATCCGAGGAATCTGGTCCCTATGTCATTTCTATGATGTCTTGAATAGAATATCCTTGTGCTGATGACGATCGGGCCCCCGAATGCAACCCAAGAATGCCTTTGCTAAGAATCCTTCTTTATCTGATTATTTGTGCTTACTCCACTTTCTGTTTTATTAATTCTGAATTTGTGTACTAACTTGCTTTATTTTATTATTCGGGACCTCGAACTGACACCTCAAGGTCCCGAATACTGCTTTCCTAGATAACAATTATTAGCTCCCAAATCTGCCTTGGCTAACTTGTTTAGCCAAGTAAAACCCCCCCTGATTGTTACTTTTCGTGCTTTTCTCCCCCGAATTCATTCAAGACCTTAGATCAGTCTCTCACAATCCCTGTGTTCGACCCTGACTACCATTGTACACTATATCTCTTGTGCACACACATTTTCAGGCACTATAAATCTCTATTTGACTGACGATCAACTGTCTTACTTCAGCAGACTCTTTATGAGTTAATGGGACACGTGTCAGCGCCGTCTTTTTAAAGCTTTTTAATAGCTTTTTGAACAGACAAATTCAAAAAGCAATTAAAATAAATTAATTGCAGACGTGGGAAACTCAAACCGCCAACTCTGAGTATTCCCCTTTTACTCTGCCACTCCATTACCCACGTAACCAACAAAAATTGGACACTTACCTGAGCTTAAAAACTCAAAAGTCTCCTTCTTCCCCAGTCTCACAAAATCTACAGAAAACCTAAACTCTAAACCACCATTACCCTAAATCTCCATTCCTCTCTCCCAAACCAACCATGAACCCACCTTCTGACATTCCAGAAGATAGTGACGACTTGAGGGGCGCACCACCACCACCAGTCATTCCGCGCGATGGAATCTCCGCCGCGAGGCGTCTTCTATAAGCACTCGAGAATGACGACTCCATGTCCTCAAAGGACACCTTGCCCGATAGGTCTGAGGATAGCGTTAGAGGGGTGGACCGTGCCGTTGTCGTGACTGACACAGAGTCTGACGATGTGCCCTTAATCAGAAGGATGAAGCAGCCAAGGCCCTCCGCCACTGCGACGGAGAGGGAAATAAGATACGAGGAGAAGAAGAGGAAGCGAGCTGAAAAGACGGCGGAGGGGACTAACCCAGCTCCGACCGCCGCAACAGAACCCACTTCATCTCCTCCGGCGAAGAAGGCCAGCACAGTTCCTCCGCCGAAAAAGTCAAGCCGATTGAAGCAGGTGGCAACCAAGAAAACATCGGGGAAGAAGCCGGCGAGGATCCTAGATTCACCACCACCGCCTGCAAACCCTAAAAAGGGCAAGTCCAGCGCAGCTCCCTCAACCGCAAAGAGCAAAGGAAAGGAGCAGGTGGTTTTTGAGGAGGAAGATGACTCCGAGGAAGATGAAACTCTAGTCTTGGTCAAGACTTCGGCCAAGACTGCTAAGGTACACTTTCTTCCTCCCCTGCACACACTCAGAGGCTGGTTGTCTTTCGACACACCAGACCTCAAATCTAAATTGATTGATGTGCATTCTTGCGATATCCCTGCCTTTGCTAGGCTAGATTTTGATTTTCTAGATAAGATGGGATTAGGAACCAGAATTAGGGAGTATGTGTATACCCTTGGTTGGATTCCATTTATGTCCATTGAGTGTAATGCTTTTACTGAATTATGCTTAGAATTTCACACTTCTTTCTGGTTTGATGAGGATACCTTGTATGTTAGAGGTAGGGACAAACCAGATCTTGCTGCCCCTGAAGTGATTAATTTCCGTTTGTGCAATAAATAGAGTCATTTGTCTGTTGATGCTTTTAATGCCTTGTTAGGATTTGCATCTTGTGATGATGATATTGTTGATTACCCCACTGATTGGGATAAGAATGATGCTTTTAGAGAGGTCACTGGTGACCCAAATGCCAAATTTGATAGAAACACTAAGGCTCATGCAATTTTGAACCCTGCCCTTCGTATGCTCCAAAAAGCCTTGTCTATCAACCTTTCTGGTAAGACAAAGGTTTCTGGAAATTTATCTAAGTCAAAACTCTTTTTGCTTTGGTGTATTTTGCACCAGAAAAGAGTCAATTTGGGTCTTTATTTGATTCAGCAATTGCATGCTAGAGAGTCCATTTCCAAGCTAATTTTTGGGTCCCTTATTACTTGGCTTGCTATTAAAACTGCTAATCTAGGTTTAGCCACTGTTGATTTGCACAAGTGGTGCTCTCCAAAGATTTTGGATTTGAAGGCCTTCGACCAAATGGGATATTTCCATTTGGAAGAAGGGTTTGTTGTTTGTAATACAGGTTTTACACCAGTAGGGGAGCACATCTTCTCCAAGAAGAATGATGGAAACTACAAGCTCAAACCTGTGCAGATTCCTGGAGAGGCAGCAGAGGACGATATTGCTGCGGATCTTGGCCAACCCACAGGACAAGACACTCCCATTCCAGATGCAGAACCAGCAACGCCAGCAGCTGATCTTGGCCAAGCATCAGGCCAAGATCCCTCCAATACACCCAGTGAACCTCCAGCATGGGCCAGAGAATTTCAAGCCCGACAGCTGCTCATCCTGGAGCAGCAGAAGATCATCTTGGATCGTCTAGGCCAACCCACGGGCCAAGACAGGCCACAAGAGCCTCCCACTGCAGACACTTCAGAGATAGTCCCAAGTTGGGGCCAGGCGTTAGTCGATAGCCAGAAGAACATCATGGAGCAGCAGAAGAACCTCAGGACCAATGTAATCTATGTCTACGAGCATCTACAAGTCCACTTAGGGTACCTAAAGGCTTTGGACGGAGCTGTAAGATACATTCGCAAGAAGGTGTACAATCACATGCTCACCAGCAGTGACTCCGAGTCCTCTGACGAGGAAGAGGATCCCAAACCAGCTGCAGCAACCCAACAGCAACCTCCCCCTGTTCCACAAAAATTATAAGTACCTCCACCAGTAGCTGATCTAGGCCAACCATCGAGCCAACCTTCAGGCCAAGACCCCTCCACCAGCTTGACCAACTTTTCCCCCAGGTCGTGTTCTCCTTTTTCCTTTCCGTTTCTGTTTAATTTTTTTTTCCTTCTCTCCACACAATGAGGACATTGTGTCTTCTAAGTGTGGGGAGGGTGTAGTTTTGTCTTTTTATTTTTGTTGTGTGTTTTGTGATGATTGTTGTGAATATTAGGTAATTATCGAGTCAGTTTTTGCGTTTAAATTTTTTGTTTTTGCATGCGCTTGTCTAGCAGTGAGTCTGTCAATTGCATCAATTTTATTTGAATTTTCCTTGCATGTTTGAGTCTGTTTTGTTGAGTGCACACCAGGAAATCCAGATTTTTGCCTAGGCTGTTTAATGTACAACCGAAACCACATTTAGACACTTATTTAGACGAAATAATGCTATAGTAACAGAGAAGCGAATGAGCGCAACTTGATCAATGCCAAAGGGGCATATACTCTAATGTTTCCCAAACATTAGCTATCCACATGGTCGTAAGGACATTTAGCTAGAATTCCAACTCTTATTAGGGTGACTAGGCTTGCTGCTAAATGATTTGAGTGTGTTGTTCTACCTGATTTGAGTGTGAGGCAGTAAAAAGGTGTTGGAACGTCATAGGGCAGACATAGCAAAGGTGGAAGTTCCCGCAGAAAAGAACAAGCTCTGTCTATGATAAGATATGTCTGTAAAAATACTAAGGACATAGAAAAAAATATAAATAAAAGAATAATTTCTGCCAAAGTGATTTAAATAGCACCAGTCTTTAGGCACTCTTGGATAGATGTCACATGGTGGGACTCAAATCGGTAGTAAGCCCTGTTACCCTATACCTTATCAATAAATCTTGCAGAGTGTCTTGATACCATGTGGATGGGGTTGTTTAGGGTATTGATTTGTCCCTGTTAGTCTAGCATTAGGTCAGCTAGACAAGTGTGTTGGTGATTTCAGTTGTAGGTTGAACAACCGAAAGAGAAAATTTGGGGGTCCTGGTATCGTCTGTGTGTCTGTTGTGTTTTCTGTTTTGTTGAGTCTTTGAGTCTGTATGCTTGGGGGCAAGCATGTTTTAAGTGTGGGGAATTTGATTACACTGTATTTAATCATGTTTTTACTGTCCATTTATATATTTTTGGACAGCAAATCTATTGATCTCTTTTATTTTCCCATGTTTTTTTCCAGTTCTGGTTTGGAGGATGATATGTGGAGAATTACGATTGTGGAGCATATAAGCTGATTTCCAGATCGCCTTGGCCTAGAGCTTGGCCCAGACTCCTTTGCGCACCAAAGTTTCGAGCACCAGACTCTCTCTTCTCCGACTTCTTCTTCTCCAATTAATATTATTTTCTTGCTCCGGAATTTAATTCTCGGATTTACTAAATTTATGCAAACTAACTTAATTATTTTGATATCCATGAGTATTAGTAACTAAACACCCATTCTCGGTAAGGGTTGAAGAGCTTTGTTCTTATGATTTTCGTGAGATCGAATCGTCCCTAGCAATCTCTATCATTCATATTTGATTATTCCTTAAGTTTATTAAAACGCTCGCTCGCTAGAGACAAGATTTGATCATTCTTGTACTCTAGGAGAGAAGAGTTGCAACCGGCCTAGAAGGAAAGGGAGCACCCATCGTCTAGGCCAAGAAGGTAACTAGTCTCGAGCCAGACTAGAAGGAATTATTGATCTAGACCAAGACCAGGTTGACAACCTAGGGTCTCCATAGGTTGACAACCTAGGGTCTCCATAGGGAGACGACTTGGCTAGGTACTGTCTTCCCCTATACCATTGAGGAAGCGAACAACCATTCAAGACAGCAGTCAAACGGATAAACCCTTTAACCAGCAAGGTGTCCCTTGGCTAGGATTATCAAGAAAGGGAGCACCCGCCAAATAATTTGAAGAGGAGGGAAGTCAGGAGTGAACAGGAGCACCTCCACTCTATAACAGTACTATGAATTTAGGGACAAATATTCTTGAGTCAGTGATCGAATCATAAGGACAAAAGCTCTCAAATCGCCCTTACCTGGAATCCCCTTATATTTGACTTTTTCAGTATAGACCACCTATCTTGGCCAAGCCTTTGACCAAGACTACTTTGCATTGTTTTGCTTCTTTTATTCTTATCTTTACGTTTCAGGTTCCACCCAATCAAAACCAGTGACGAGGAAGTGAACCCACAAACTACGTTCCCCTAGAGGTCTCTGTGGACGATCCTCTTACCACAATCTGCAAGTTCTTGTGGACAGTGATAAGTTGTATTTCTACCCTCAATCTCATACATATTTTACACTTATATTTGACGTGTTCGACGCGTGATCAATGGATATATATTACATTATAATTAAATCATATAAATTTTATTTATTAATTCATTAATAATGATATACATGTGGAAAAAAACTGTAATAATTAGAAGGGTGTAAGTTAATTACATCCTAATTGACACCCATCAATATACTAAATTATTATATAATTTAATTAATTAATAATTAGTTACTAAAAAATGACATGATATTTTGTATAATTTCTTGAACTTAAATAACATCACAAGAAAACTTTCTTTACATCAACTTTCGTATACTTCACTAATTATCTACCGTTCCAATCAACTATTAGAACTAATTATATGAACAAAGGTCCACACTTTATTATAAAAGGAATGTTTCTCATATACCATAGAAACATTCACATTCAATTTTCCATCTATGTATATTTTTACAGTTAGTAACAATTAATTTGTTTATGCATATAGGCTAGCATATCTCATCATGGTGCCCATTTCCAACATTTACTTTTGTTTAGTACATTTTGATTTTTTTCTATATTAATTTCGTTTTAATAGTATCAGATTTGTTGTAGTTTCTACTATTTAACATTATTATATACTAATTTAAAACTTCTGTGTTGTGCGGTTATATGATAAATAAATGTTAATAAAAAATATTTTAAAATTATGCAAATATTATACGAAAATATTTATAACAACTATATACCTATAAAGTGAAAAGAAGAAATAATTGAAGAAAAATCAAGTAGAAATGATAACTAATAACATCCATCAGCACCACCCCATATTATTCTTTTTTTCTATAAAAAAATCCATCCAATAGTATTTACAAATAAAACAAAACAATCTTAATTACACTTATATAGTGACTTTTTGCAACTTTTGATATTCTTAAAACTAATGTTTTTCATATTCCATAACTTCTAGCATCAATAGCATTAAGATAAAAGTTAGTTAACTATGCAAATTTAATTTATTTAATAGGGTAAACCAGGAGTTTTTAACTTTTTTTAATAAATAGAATTGATGAATGATATAATTATATCAAATAATATAAATTTTAAAACTATTATGAGTCACATTGTCAAATCCTTATCAGTTGTTAAGATATTTAAAGAATGACACGTGACATACATGAGTGATTTGTGGATCTTAGGTGCTTCTCTTAAATTTGCACCAAAGTTTTACTGGATCCTTTTAGGAGAAATTATATACTATTTTTAGTTTTTCGTGTCTTAGGATCACCCAACTAATAATTTATGTCACATCATTAGTGACTCGTTATATAGTAAATAGTTACACGTAAGCGGGTCCTCTCAACATTTATTCAACATTATATAGGTTGATAGTAAGTTCAAAATTTCAAATTTTCTACCTTATTATGTGTAATCACCTACTATCTACGTGTAACCACATTATTGATTGGGCGATTCTTATAATATACTAGATAAAAAATTAGAAATAACGAATAACTTCTCCCTTTTCAAGAAGGAAAAAAAAACTTGACAAGGATATTTCTTCAAATTATGCATCATTCAATTCCCAAGTGAGAACTTGGATCAAAGCCTTGTTGTGTCCGACCAATAAATGTAGAAAAAATAAAAAAGCAAACCAAAATAATTCCGTTTTGTAACTTTAATTATTATTTCTTATTTGATAACATTCTATAAATCTATATACCACTTTTAATTTTTTAGTTTCATCTTTAAATTTGCATTGAGTTGAAAAAATATAATAAATTCAATAGTCATTATAGTTAAAAGTGTGTAACTTAATTAGTGGAGTTCTGATAAAAAAAATTGGTGGAATTAAATGATTCATGTTTAATTACTTCATCCGATAATTCAATTATTTTTTTCTTCTAATTAATTAGTAAAGTACCAATAAATAGTCGATGTGATGTGAGTAGTTTCTCAATCTTTAATACTTTATATGTTTATTTAATGAAAAATATTAATAATTTGTACACGAGGATACATTTACAGCTTGTAACACGAGGATATATTTACAACATTTACAAATTAATTATAAGGGTCATAAATACGACCGTTATATTATGCTATTATTTTTCGTTTATTACCTTACGATTTTTGTTTCATTACACGTTACCATTATTTAAAACCATGCTTCAAATAATAATATAATTGCTTTTTTGGAGTCATCATTTATTATTTTGAGTGATCAACTTTATCAACTTTATCAACCATAACACTATCTTCTAATTAAGTTAAATGTATTTTCACATTTTTCTCTTCCCTTTTAAGTAAGTCGATAAAGCTTAATAAAATGACTTTTCATGTCACATAACACATTTACTTCCATTGATGAATAACTTAGATGACTTTATCCTTTTACCTTTCCTTTATTATTATTCTACTTCAAATGGTAATGGTGATTTCCTTTTTCATCCTCCACAGCTACGACCACAACTTCAATAGTAGGTCAATTTTGTGAGGCAGAGTTTCATATAAAGTCAATAGATGATATTTCCAAAGCCCAATTTACAATAGTACTCAATCTCAACAACTTCATTAAATTAAAACTCATGCCAAAATAATAACATAATAATCCACAATTATGTTATATATAATGAAACTTACTTACCTTATTTATACTTTTTAATTATAAATAGGTGTGCATAACTATATGCAATATAATAAATTTTGGTACGATTTTGACATAATATTAAACCTGTATGTTATTTAAAATATGAAGCAATAATTGTCAAATCAAGAAAATAGAAGAGAAATATTATTACAAACCGATGACACAATGAACATCCACAAACATTTTTATGTGAAAACGAAAAGTACATGTTCGTTTGATGAACTAGGACTGCTATATTGGCTTAAATTCGGTGAGGAGTGTGTTCATCAACAAACTCAAGGTGAAGAACCAAACCCTTTGCTGGAGCAGGGTTTGGATTGTAAACAATCCTTTCGTGTGGAATTAATTTCTTAAACTTGAACTTAGTTACCATGTTATGCAGGAAAACAAGTATCTCGAGCCTTGCATATTCTTTTCCCATGCACATTCGTGGTCCTCCGCCAAAAGGAACAAAGGTGAAAGGTGTTGGCCCGTTCCCTTCAAATCTTGATGGATCAAAATTTTCTGGATTTGGGAAGTATTTGGGATTCTTGTGGGACGAATATGCTGCCCAGTAAATCTACAAAAGAAAGGTAATTAATTTGATTCATTAAGTACAATTGTAGAGTTGTTTTGTGCATCTTACTGCAATATAACATAGTGAGGTTAAATTACATCGTAGATCCTTTTACTTTTCCGAAAATGAAGTATCGAGTCTCTTTACTTACGTTTCCGAAACATTAAATCCTTCTTGCTAATGTGTCATCATTTGATTGGCAGAAGAGGGAAAGAAAAGGAGATTGTCCTACTAATCAGATGATGACACATCAGCATGAGATACTTTAAGTGTCACCGGAGTAAGAGTAAAGACACTTAATGTGTCAGGAATGTAAATAGAATGACATAATATATTAATGTGTCGGGAATGTAAGCAGAGGGAATCAAGTAAATCTACAAAAGACAACAGCACATATACAATTCAATTCAGTTTGTCAAAGACAACAGCATTAACCTTCGTGGGTTGTCAGGTTTTCTTCAAAAAATCTTTTGGATAGAATGACAGTGGTTTTGAGATCATATGTATATGTGTGAAATCAATAGTATACCTTCCAACCCTTAGGAATGGTGAAACCGGCGTATGTGAAATCAGTGATAGCCTCTCGAAATGTTCCTGCGCTAGGCGGTGACAACCTCATTGCCTCGCATGCTACACACCAAGAATATTTCATCTTCTGAATGTCATCCCAGTTCAACAAGTCTCCTGGACTTTTGGATTTTGCAACCTCCATTTGTTCTATTTGAAATTATCAACAAATTCACCCCAAATTAATATATAGGTCTGTTAAAACTAATGACTCTATATATATATGCACACATCAGATATGATCCATTTGGTAAGAGATTTCAATTATACCTTCAATCACTTTTCTGTAGACATGGGGATGGTCTGCGAGATAGTAGATAATGAAAGTGATTGCGATACTTGTAGTCTCATAACTGGCAAGAACTAAACCCGCAAGGTTTGAAGAAAGACACATCTCATACTCATCATTCTCATCCCCGCCATCATCACCATCATCATTTTGAAGAAGCATCCGTGTCAACACATCTGTCGTGGTAGTAGACCGATCATTCTGCAGCTCTCTTTTCCTCAGCCTTATGATTTCCGAAAGCTCCCCACGAACCAGTTTTCCAGATTTAATAGCTCTACTAAAAGCAGTACCAGGGAGATTTACAGGAAGCGAGATTAGGCCAGCTAGAATGGAACTGAAGTGATCCGCGAGCCTTTTTAAACGCATAGGATCCCTTACATTCATAAACAAATTAGCAGCTAAAGAAAAGGTGTATTCTTTTACGAGGGGGAAGGCCTTCACTTGTTGGTGTAGATCTGGTGACCAGTTATCTGCTCCCAAATGTTGTTTAGCGAAGGAATCCATGATAGGGATGTAGCTCCGGAGAGCTTCAGGTTTCAGGAATTCTGCCATGGATGTTCGGGCCTGTTTTGATCGTTCCTGCAAGTGGCCGTGAATCTTAGGATGGACCAAGACTTTTTCCACAGAGATCGGCCACCAGGACGTGACATACTTGTTCTCGTTGGAGAATAAGAACTTGTTCCCTGACGGACCGCAGAGGACAGCTATGTTGTGGCCGAGCAGACAGGTTTTGAACACATCAGACGAATGCTTCACCATCCTTTCTTTGACAAACTTCTCCGGTGCCGTCGAAAAATCCCATGCTTCACCTATGGCTGAAAATATGCCTGTTTTGCCCGGTGGAAGCTTGGAATTGCTGGCACCAGCTGGAGGTTTTCGCCTATAAAGGAAGAATATGAGGAGAAGAATGGAGAAGCAGAATACAATGAAGTGAAGGGCAAAAAAGTCCATTATCTGTCGATCCCTTCCTACTCAATCTAGGAATACAATGAATTTTTTGCAGAAATGGAGAAGCAGAATACAATGAATATGTCAGGGTTATTTTGCAGAAATGTCGTCGGTTGACCCAAAAGAAAATGTTGTTTTTTATGGATCAAAGATCTTAATTAGTGGTGCTATGAAATGAAACAGGTCTGCTAAAATTGCAATAAGAAACTGTGAATTACTGATATATATAATTACTAGAACTATGAATAGTTGGATTATATTTCTACAACTTGAACATTTAAAATGCAGAAATATATGCGTTTGTTACCAAGTTCTTGGGCACATCCCATTTTATTTTATTTTTCCATTTTCATGAGAAACTAAAGTGGCCAAATGGATTATAATTAGGAGGCTTGATCGGTTAGCATTGAAAGTTGATTAGGATACGTTAAAAATTGATACGTGTTAATTTTAACTGATATGATAATAGATAAATGAGTTATCTTTTCCATATTTGGTTATATTTTTTTTTTATTCAATTATATCAAAAGTTAATTTTTTAGGTGGAGAGATATTGAGTAATTTTTTTAGTTGTACCTACGATTTTTTCACTAACATTCGCTAAAGTTTTTTAGTAAAGACTTTTCAAAGTTATGATTAACAAATATTGATCATTGATGTAAAGATATTTAAAACTGATTTTGTACGGAAGCTAATGAAATTAGGTTCACTCCAACTTCATACTCTCCTATAAACCCTAAGGTTCATTTATATAGGACCTTAATCACCTATAAACCCCTAAAGTTCACTTATAAAATTTAACTAATTGATTGATAAAAATAAGGAAAGACTCCCCTTCATCAAAGGAACGGTTCACTTATCACTTTAAGTCAAATTGTTCTATTTTTCTAATCTCAAAGAGCAAGTCCTATGCTAATTTTAATTTAGTTATTTACTATATCCTTTTAACTATATATGTAAACCCAAAGTTATCAGGAATAATTTTATTCATTCATGGTATAATCTGACATTAAATTAGAAAGAAAAGAAATACAAAATACAGATTTTATGAATAATAGTTAGACCTCACAATAATATGAATCATAAACCTCGATGCCTTTATTAGGAAAGAATAACTTAGCTAAAAATCGATATAATAATGAAAACTAAGAAATTCAATTACATATATTAAAATCTCTTTGTTTTAAGAAAGGAGACGTGAGAGCAAAGGGAAGAACAATGTTCTAAAAACAAAACGAAAGATAATTCTAAACGATAAAACAAGGAAAGGTCTAAGTAGTCTTTTATTCTATTTTTTTCACCAACAATCTATCCTGGACTTGTTCTAGATCAATTTTCACTTTTCAATTTTCTTTTAATTATTTTTCAAAATTAAAACCAAAATCCCCTTGTTTTAATTATTTGACAATCAAAATAAAGTTTTAAAATTACACCTTCTGTAAGGATCGAACCTTTTGTCACTATTTACAATTTATTTTGTTATTAATGCTGAATTGAAATTACGTTTATTATTTGATGGATTCGACATTCATTAGCAAACTGGAGATCATTTACGCTAGCTTCTTTGATTTCAAATGCACTGCACGTTGTGACCAAGAGAAGGTGTATTATTGAGACAAGAATGGAGAAAAATTGTGGTTTAATTGCCATTCGTAAGTTATGAAGTGAAACAGGTCTGCTAAAATTGCAATAAGAAACTATGAATTATATATATATATATAATTACTAAACCTAAGAGTAGTTGGATTATATTTCTACAACTTGAACATTTAAAATGCAGAAATATAGTTCTATACTTGTGCATGCGTTTGTTACCAAGTTCTTGGCACATCCGATTTTATTTTATTTTTCCATTTTCATTCCTTCTTAGAGAAACTAAAGAGGCCAAATGGATTATAATCAAGAGGGTTAACCGGCTAACATTGAAGGTTGATTAAGAGTACCTATCACTTAGTATTTTTTCACATTAAAATTTTGACACGTTTTAATTTTTAATTGATAAAAAATAAATAAGGTTTATCCTTTCCACATGAAGTTATATTTCATTTTTTACTCAATTATTTTAAAAGTTAATTTTTTATATGAAGAGATACGAGTAATAAGTACCTTCGTTATACATACGATTTTTTCACTAATATTCGGTTTTAGGTCCCTAAAACAGGACCAGGTCACAACCTGTGCCAATTGATGCCATCTGTGCAATGTGTCACATTCAAGTGCAAGACACCAAACATGCATAGACAGTCGTCAATAGATACCCTCTTGGCTCAATCAATAGGTTTACATATTCTGTAGACTGCAGCAGACAAGAGAACAAAAACAAGTTTTACATAGTAGTCTCGTACAAACGTATTGCGTGGCTAGCTAGCGTATCATTGTTCCCATCTTTTTAGAAGAAACTATAGGTTATTTTGATACGTGGCGTTACACGTGCGGAATTTATTTGGAAACATTAAAATATAATATTTATGTAAAAAAACTATTTCATACAAATATATTTTTGTATAATATAAAATTTTAATAATGTCTCCAAATATAAAATTAACATAATTTTTTATTATTGTGTTTAAACTATATTGTAGGCACTATATTAGTATTGTTATTGATGTTCTAATGCAGGTGTCGATAAAAACATCTTGTATTAATTCTGAAATAATTAATTTTAAGTTCTTAGAATTAAAACAATTTTAACTCAATTAAGTAAATTACTTTTATAAATTAAAATTAAAATATTTAAAATTATTTTTCATATTATTTTTATTTCAGTTCTCCAAATATTGTAAATAATTATGTAATTATTTAAAAACAACCACTAATGAATTTTTCTTTAAAAATTCAAATTCAATAAAAAATTAAGTTTAATATTTAATTAAAAATTATGATTTAAGTAAATGTACAAACTATTTTTCTTCATGTTTCTGTATGAAAAATAATCACATAATTAGCTAAGGAAAAATAATTCCTTATCATTACAAATTTTACGAAATCAAACTTAAGTAATTTAATATTTGTGTATATATATTTTTTAAGAATAATACGTTATAAAAATATTTTCATATTTTTTTATTGAAAAATAGTTTATTGAGGCAAGATAATTTCTTGTTTATTTTATATATTTTTTTTATAAATTTTTTATTTTTAACTAAAAAGAATTATCACTTTACACTCTTTTTTTTCTCTCTCTCATATTTCTTTCTTTCTAGTTATTATTCTAATAGTGGCAACACATGAAATAGAAAATAACAACAACAACAATAACAATAATAATAATTAAAAAAATAGTCTAAAAATAATTGTGATTATAATTTAATAAAAGGGAGAATTTTGTTACTGTATTTGTCCTTTATTTTTTTCTTTTTTTCGTAATAATATCATATTTTGTTATCTTTTGAAAGAAAAAATATGCTTTCTTAATCTTTTGGATTAGAATAATAATAGTAGTAATAGTTATTATTCATGAAACTATTATTACTATTATAAATAATTAAACTATTCTAATATCTCATCTAATCCATAATTTTTGGTTTTTTTTTTTATAACTTATGGCTTAGAACATGATTTCTTATTTAATTTTCTCAATTATATTAACTTCATCAATATTCGTCACTCGCATTAAAAATACATGAATGAGATCTTTTGTGTACTTTTACAACAGTCTATTAGGTTACACAAATTTACTCTCATCCATTTGTTATTAATTGAAAAACTAATTTAACTTTAAGGTTTTAAGGACTTTAAGTTTACGATAAATATTTATTTAATTATTTTAGGTATAATGATAACTTATAAATTAGTAACTACCTATTAATCAAGTTATTTCATTGTTATTTTTTTATATATGACTCATGCATATTGAGTTGCACAATTTTTTTGATAGAGACTTGTGTCATTTAATTTTAATTTTTAATTTAAAGATCCAAAAGGTTACTTATTGTAACGATATCTTATCTCAAAGTTAATTTAATTTTAACGTTCTAACTAGGGGTGTACATGGTCCGGTTTGGTTCGATTTTAGGGCTTGAACCGGATCAAACCGGTAATTCACGGTTCTAATTGGGATAGAACCGAACCGGACCGGAATGTTACGGTCCGGTCCGGTTCGGTTCTAAAATATCCGGTTCTTAACTGGCCGGTTTCGATTCCGGCCTGGTTACTTGCATCACACATAATTTCAAATGGAAGGGTCCAGTCGGGGGCTCGAATGATAGGAGCGGAAACGAGTTTGCTCTTCAGTAAATCAAACGCAGCCTTGCATTCTTCATCGAATAGAAACTCCACGTCTTTTTACAGGAGTTGGCACATGGGTCTGGAGATTTTCGAGAAGTCCTTAATGAAGCGTCGATAGAACCCGGCATGTCCGAGGAAGGAGCGAATATCCCGCACACTGGATAGGTATGGAAGGGATTCAATCACCTCAACTTTGGCCTTATCAACTTCGATTCCCTTGCTGGATACAATGTGACCAAGGACGAGACCTCGATCAACCATGAAGTGGCATTTTTCGAAGTTCAGGACTAGACTGGTCTCAACACATCGGCGCAAGACTTTTCTCAGATTGGAGATGCATTCGTGGAAAGAATTCCCATATACCGTGAAGTCATCCATAAAGACCTCGATACCGTCCTCGACGAATTCTGAGAAGATACTCATCATACAGCGCTGGAAAGTAGCGGAGGCGTTACAAAGACCAAAGGGCATTCGGCGATATGCGAAGGTTCCAAAAGGGCAAGTAAAGGTGGTCTTTTCCTGGTCCTCCAGGGCAACTGGAATCTGATGGAATCCGGAATAGCCATCTAGACAGCAGTAGTGTGTCTTGCCCACGAGACGTTCCAACATCTGGTCGATGAATGGAAGCGGGAAATGATCCTTTCTTGTGGCAGCGTTGAGACGCTGATAGTCAATACACACTCTCCAGCTATTTTGGATTCGGATTGGGATGGATTCACCATCTTGGCCTGGAGTGATGGTAATGCCAGATTTCTTTGGCACGATCTGGATAGGGCTGACCCAGGGGCTATCAGATATGGGGTAGATGACACCAGCATCTAATAATTTCAGCACTTCTTTCTTCACTACTTCCATCATGGGAGGGTTCAACCGACGTTGAGGCTGACGAACTATTTTATTGGTATCATCAAGATAGATTCGGTGGGTGCACAGGGCTGGAGACAGGCCCTTGATATCGGCAATAGTCCAGCCGATAGCTTGCTTGTACTCTTTCAATAGATCGATCAATTCCGTTTCTTCCTTCTCACTTAATTTGTTCGAGACAATCACTGGAAGGGTCTTGTTGTCACCAAGATAGACATACTTCAGGTGTGAATGTAGTTCTTTCAAGTCCAGGGCGGGAGCTTGAATGATAGAAGAGGGAAGCTTGACATGCTCAGCACTATAGGGAGCGAGGGCTGGAGATGTCGAATGATCAATAGGCAGAGCATCAAGGGATGCGACCACAGAATGAAGTTCTGGAGTGGTAACTTGCACGATGGCAATCCCTTCGAGTGCTTCTGAAGTAATACTTTTCTCGAGGGTAAGTCGGAGGGGGTTGTCCAGGGCTGGATCGGAAACATCCTCAACACAAGAGTCAATAACATCGACGAAGTTAACCCTGGAAAAATCAGTAGGATGTCGCATAGCTTCAATCATATCAAACTTAATGATCTCGCCATCAAATTCGAGAGTAATCGATGCATCATGAACATCAATCTTGGCATGCGCTGTGGCGAGAAACGGGCGTCCAAGGAGAATATCCGAAGGCTTGGTTGATTCTCCTTCAGCCATGGTAATAACATAAAAATCAGCAGGGTATAGAAAATCTCCTACTTGTACGAGGACATCTTCTAGAATACCTTCAGGGTGGACAATGGATCGGTCGGCCAACTGGATAACAAGGCGGGTTTCCTTCAAGGGACCCAGGCCTAGACTGTTATAAACTGTCAAAGGCATAACGTTTATGCCGGCGCCTAGATTGCACATAGCTTTTCCAAGTTCGATCGACCCAATCTTACATGGAATAACGAACATACCCTGATCTTTACATTTCGGAGGCAATTTCTGTTGGATATGGGCAGTAGCATTTGCTCCCACACTTATCTTGTTGACCCCAGCCAAATGGCATTTGTTGGTGCAAAGAGTTTTGAGGAGCTTGGCATAACGGGGCACATTTTTGATTGCTTGAATCAGAGGGATATTGACAAGAACCTTACTGAACATATCAAATATTTCTCGGTCATCCTTCTCCTTTTTCGATTTGACCAACCATTGGGGAAATGGAGGCTCAAGGATCTTATGAATATATTCTTGAGTGAATTATGGGGGCTTCTTATCATTCCTCGGAGAACCTCTAGGGGATCTTATTCTGTCACTCATGACATCTGGAATCGTCTCATTTTTTCTTGGCTTAATCCCGGGCTCGACTGTTTGTTCGGTGTCCAGATCCCGACTAACTCTGGATGGCAATTCACGCCCACTACGGAGAGTGACAGCGCAAGCCTCGTGCTTGGGGTTTGCTTCGGTTTGTCCAGGGAGCCTGCCTCTGTTCTTTAATTCTTTCATTTCGGCTGCCATGGTACCCATCTGCTTTTGCATTTCCGTGATGATGTCTTTGTATTTAGTGCAATCTTCGGGTGGTGGAGGTGAAGGAAAAGGTTGATTTGTTTGTGGTGAGGGTTGGCATTGCTGGTTAGGGTATGGTGGTCGAGGTTTAAAGTACTGCATGTTGGGAGGAGGGGGGTGGTTTCCATAAGGATGTTGCTGTTGATTAGAGTTTGGTTGTTGAGGGCTGGGTACCCATCCTGGGCTTGGTTGTTTCCAGCCCTGGTTGTAGTTCTGGCCAGGGGGTGAATTGTAATACCTAGCGGCATTCACTTGGATCTCGTCCGAGATATAAGGACAAGCATCCGTGGGGTGATCCGTGTAATTGCAAATTTGGCATGCCTTGACCTGGATCGGCTGTTGAGATGTCATGGTATGTAGCATGCCCTGGATAGAAGTCAGTTGCCCTTGCATAGCGGCTACCTGAGCACTCTGGTCGCTACTTGCCCCTCCCAATAGAATGACATTTTTGGCCATGAGCTCAATTATGGCCTTGGCGGCAGCTGGAGTGAGAGCACTAAGGGATCCATTAGCGGCTGCATGCAACAAGGCTTTATCATGGGGTCTGAGTCCTTCAGCGAAGTACTGAATAAGACCGTGCTCGGTCAGGTTGTGAGACGGACACAAGGCTTGCATACGCTTGAAGCGTTCATAGTACTGGTCAAGGGTCTCGTCTTCCTTCTGAAGAATAGATACAAGTTGCTTGACTGTCACCATCGCCCTGGATGCAGGGTAGTACTTATCCGTGAAGGCCTTTGTCATCTCAGCCCATGAGTGAATCGAACGTGGAGGGAGATCATAAAACCAGTCGAGGGCTAAATCTTTGAGTGACCACATAAAAGCTCTGAGCTTGGCCTGCTCGATACTGATGTTCGTAGGTTTCATTGCCTCGCAAATAGAATGGAGCTGTTGAAGATGGCGATGAGGATTTTCCTTGGTAGCGCCTCGAAAAATAGGGAGATGGTGCATGACAGCGGACTTGAGTGTCCAGTCGTGAGGTACTTCAGGCCAATCGATGCAGCTACTGGGCGCTTCTGGGGCGGCATTAAGATCATCGATGGTCTGAGCAACAGGAGGAACTACGTCCTCATTTCCTCCAGGAGGAGGTGGTGGATCTTCCATTTCAGATGTCGGGGGCTGGATAGACTTAACACTGTCGAGGGCTCGATGTAAAGATGCGATTTCTTCATGAAATAGGCTTTGAAGAGTATCAAGATCTGAAAGGTTTCTGTCGAGAAGAGGGACAGGAGCTCTACTCCGGAGAGAAGATAGTCCTCTGGCTTGCCTTCGGAGTTCTCTTTCTGTCCTAGTGATCTCTGGATCGTAAGGCAGTAGATCTAAAGCAGATCTCCTGGTCATACAAGGAAAAGCAAAATATTAGAACCGTCAATCCCCGGCAACGGCGCCAAAATTTGATCGTAACTCAAAAGTAATATTTTCTGCTAGCAAAATGCACAATAAATGTGTATAGGGATAATCAGAGTCGAACCACAAGGATTAATGGTAATATTCTGTTCGTAATGTATGTCCAGGTCTAAACAGTAACAAGTAACACTAGGGGGGGTTTGGGCTGGCTAATGAAATTAACCAGCGAGATTTGGATACTAAAGCTAACAAGTGAACTAAATAAAGTAAAAATTATCTAAAGGCAATAAAACAGTATCACAAGAGGGGTAAATCAGATAATAGGAAAGAGTCTTAGCAAAGTGATTCCGCGGGTTGCGTCTAGGCCTAGTTGGTCATCAACTCAAGGATATTCCACTCTCACAGTGCAGACGTGCTATAGAGGCCAGGTACGCTTAGGCCTCCTGTCTACCTTCGTAAGAGAAGTCTCGCCCAAGGTACGCTTATGGGCAAGACCTTGACACTCTGTCCTTCCCCGAGATCCAGAGGCCCATGAAGTGGAGGAAGACACGTCTAGGGCAAGACGTTGTCAGATCCACCCTAGTTAACCTCCAGCCCTAGCCGGATTGGACCAGCAACCTGATGACTCCGGGCTAGGTGCCTACTGATTCTAAAGAAATGGCAGTAATTACAAAGGAAAATACAGCAGTTGATCAGGCTTCTATAGATCCAGTGCAATATGATAGTAAAATGGCAAGAGATTAAATACACGCATAAGAGTTTATGAAGAACATTATGGCTTCACAACTACCCTTGCAACCCTTGGAAAAATCTTTTCTAAGACAAAAAGGATCTAGCTACTCATACTCATAATAACATAAATGTAAATAGATTTGATAACAAGCATAAAAGGAAAACAAGAAAATGGGAAGAAAACTATTAAATACCAGCCGGAGCTGAAAAGCTCCGGTGAAAGAGTAAGGCTGGCCGGCGGCTACAACTTGAAGATGGAGGAACAAATCCCAAAGAAGAGAGAAAAATAGAAAGTATGCTGATTTCTGCCTCCTACCAATGCTGCTTACCCTAAAAATCCTAAAGTTACTGCTTATATACAACCCTAAGCTAACTAGAGGACAAATCCAGCTAAGGGAAGAAGACAAAATGAGAGGAAAGGGAAAGCTGGGCTGGACCACGTCCTAGGGAGAATATTCCTAGGACGCTCAAAAGGGATCAGAGAGGAATCTCGCTGGCATCTCTCTTAGTGCGCTCCAAGGAGGATTGCAAGCAAGTGCGGCTTGATTCGAGGGCAAGACGCAGCACTTTTCGGCTTCAGATAGTCCAGGGATGGACACGAATGCGCGCATCTAGGGCTCGACTGGGGAAATACGTCTAGGCCGCGACGAAGACTGGGAGACTTCCAAAGCTGCTCAATTCTATCCTAAAACGCGTGCTTTCTGCCTTTTTCTCCTCCAGGGCTAGATCTGGCAAAAGTATTGAAAACAGAGCAAGTTAGTAGCATCAAGGGGGGAAAACATACAAAATTTGAGGGAAAATATCTAGAAAACACACGCATATCAATTTTCCTCTTCTTCATGAAATTTGATCTCTTCTCTCTCTCTTTTATTTATATTTCTATTTTTCTAATTTTTTTTTTATTATTAATTTTTTTTTTCTCGATAGAGAGAGAGGGACCTAGATTGAGGATCGGGACCTTGTTCTTCGGGGGCTGGATGTTCTGACTTCATTTCCCCACACTTGTGTTTTGCTGTGGGTGGGGAGTGATTTTCGTTCTGGTCTGCCCTTGATTTCTTCGTTTCAGCTTCGAGGTCTTGAATTTGTGCCAGCGTTCGGGGTCTTGAATTGATGGGATCCCCACACTTTGCTTTTGCTGCTTCATTTGTCTAGTCTAGCCCTCGATAGCTCTCCCAACAACATTGCTTCACCTGCCAAGAGAAAGATCAAGGAAAATTCAAATGGTTAAAATTTGGAGAGGTCAAGAGGAGATTCGGGGTCAAGAAGGGAAAACAGAACAGAGAGAAAAAAAAAAAGAGAGAACAATTCGATGCGAGGTCTTAATCTTTTTGTTGCTTTCCTATGTCTAAATGCGTCTATACCCATGGATATTATGCAAGCCCAGCCAGTACCTAGTCATGCATTCACTCAAACAATAAACATAGGTATGAAGGCTCAAATGCTCACAAGGTGTTAATTCGTGACTACGGGTGTCTAGGTCTTGAAGCAGATATAAGGCATGACAGGCAAAGGATGAATCATTTGGGACCTTGACTATAGACAACATTTTTATTCTATGTGCATAAGTCAGATGTGTGTCCATCATTGGGGCGTTTTTCAAAATCTAGGCAAAAATCCGAGAATAAAAATAAAAAGAATAACTAAAAGTATCATGCATAAACTTAGGAAAAATAAACTAGGGAATAAAACATGCATAAAACTAAATGTACTAGCAGTTCAAACTCCTCCCCACACTGAGGCATCGCATTGTCCTCAATGCGGGAAGGAGACAACAAGATGGCAGTTTTAACTAAAGCAGAAACGTAAATTGTTTAAGCAGGAGATAAATTGTTTCAACATCAGCCCGCGCAGGGGTAAAGGGGTTTGAAATTGTTCGGGATCAAGAGGTAGGGGGGTCAAATTGCTCGATTGCAACGGTGAGGGCTTAGATTGCTTGCAGGATGGCGCAATTGGAGTCCCTGATATCAGTGAGTAAGCTGAGGATAGTGTTGTCATTCGGTATCTGCTCGGGACCTGGGGCATGCTCTTCGGGGGCAGTTGGCGTGGCTGTGTTGGCAGAAGGTGGCTCGGGAGCATTAGACTGGCCTCGGGGCTTTGATAGATCCGGATACTCAAACTTGCCTTCGATCTTTCCTTTGTTATCTGCATGAAAGCTCAAGATACCATTAGTAACACAAAAGAATCCCATCGTGTCCAAGGTCTTGAGACCAAGAAGCTTGAAGGAATTCGGGTGCCGGTACAAGTTCAGCTCTTGGAGCTTCCATGTGTACAATTGCGAGGCCAAGCTAGTGACGAGGGATCCGAGAATAGGAGAGCGACCCTGGGGGGCATTTGCAACATTGTGAGCAGAGGTGGTGATCCAATATCGAAGGTTATCCCGCTTCTTGTGGTACATGACCCATAGGAAAAATAGCTCGGATTGAGCAAGCTGGCCTGAGGTCCCGAATTTACCCGCGAGGGCAATTGATAGGAAGCGTTGCAGAATCCGGAACGCAGGGTCTTGAATGCCATGGGCCTTGGTGAGGAGGGAGTCGAACTTGACATCGGGATTTCCAGTGAGCTCCCGAAGGGCCTTGTGGTTGTTGAAGTCGGCCGGGACAGTGATCAAAGCGTTCTGGTACGCAGCCTCTTGAATGCCCTCATGACTGACGAAACTGAGGTAGAAATTGAAGTCATTGAGGGACATAGGGTGCCACTTGCTAGCCAGCCTAAAATTGATACATCCCCTAGCAGAAAGATCGGGACCTACCCCACCCTTGGGTTTGAACAGATCAGCTTTATATCAGAAACTAGCAAAGAACTCGAGACTAAGTTCCAAATATGTGGGCTGATCCATAAAAAATAAGCCCTCCCAACCTATCCCACTGACCAACTCCCGAATTCGGGACCCAATACCCAGCTTATCATACAAATCCATATCTAACTTAGCACATGGGGCCACCCCCTTGTTGTTCATCAAATTGACCTTATCTAATGATGGTTTATCATTGAAAATAAACAACTCATTGAAAGTATCAAGGTCAGTTGTTACCAGGTAACTGGGTCTGGATCCCGAAGTAGGCGATGAGATTCCGAAATCGTCCTCGTCTTCAATTTGCGGGGCTTTGCTAGGGGTCTCGACTACGGCTGCCTTGCCTTTGGGTGTGGCCGGGAGCTTCCTTTTCTTATTGGCCGGGGTCTTAGACGCCGGGGCCTTGGCTGCAGGGGCTTTGGGGGCACTCTTCGCCACTCGGGCCGACGCTTTAGAGGTCGATTGGGCTTTGACCTTGCTCTTGGTCTTCTGCGGGGGTGGGTTGGGTGGCTTGGACGGGTCAATCTCACCCTCTCCTTCGTTGGTGGCTTCTGCTCCCTTACCCACTTGAACATCCTCGGGACCTTGAGTGTTATGCTCAGGGTCTTGAGTGTCTTGCTCATCAGGCAGATCCTTCTGCTCTACCTCCTATTCCCCTTCTTCGTCTTCTTCTTCTTCCTCGGCTGCTCGCTGTTCGTCGGAATCCCAAGGGAACTGCTCCTTGTTCTCCTTCTCGACCCTCCTGGCATCACAGAAGCTGGAGCTGGTCTGTGCTTCCTCTTCCTCCTCGGTATCAGAGCGGATGACGTAGCCAATGGGTTTTACATTGAGGGGGACGGAGTTCACGGGGCTGCTAGGAGGGGTCGGCGTCGCCGCCGACTTTTTATTCTTGCTGTCGGTGGTCATGGTGGGAGGAATGCGGTGCACCTTACCAAATCTAGTCATTTTTGGGAGTGAGGTAGTGAAGAGGATCTCGTCTAGGTCGATGGTGGCTCCGGAGGAGGCTGATCCGAGTGGTTCAGTGGCGGTGGGTGACTGATAGGTGGTGGTGTTTCTTGGCTGGGATTGAGTGGAGAGAGGGGTAGGAGTAGATGAGTGAGAGGTGGTGGGTTTGTTTAGGTTGAGACTTGTGGGTGCCATGAGGAGGAAGAAAGGTTTTGTTTGGAAAGAGGAGAAGTTTGAAAAGAAGAGGATTGGTGTTTTGATTTGATGGAGAGAGATGAAGGGATTTTGGTTGGGTAGCGGATGAGGATCTGACGGTTAGGTGGTGTGGGTTAGTGGATTGGAGGAGAGGGAGGGGTGGAGAGAGAGAGAGAGAGAGCTGATTGCCTTGAGATTCGTCCGCCACGTGGCGCGTTGGGAGAGGACGCGCAGTGCCAAGGGCAGCGTACGCCTGCACCTGCATGGGAAACGGAGAAAGCAAATCAGCTTTTAAGGATTTTGAAAATAAGAGAGAGGGGAATAAAACCAAAAGAATTAAATAGGGGTTAATAAAGTAGAGGACATAGGCATTTAATTGGAGAGAGCGGGAGATAAAGGAATTAAATAAAAGGGAGAGAAGACAAAGAAATTTAAAAAGGAAAACAATTGCCTAGGTAACATAAAAAGTGTGTCTAAAGAAGTGGAAAAGGTAAGGTTGACTCAAAATAAGATAAAAAGAAAGGGGCAAAAGGGAATAAGAAGAGACGAAATTAATTAAGACCACCTAGGGAAGAGAAGAAATGTGCGCGGGAAAGGGACAAAGAATGTTCTACTCGGAATTTAAAGACAGGAAAATTTAAAGGGAGAGAGTTAGGAATTCGGGGGCTATCCCCACACTTGGCCTTGATTATCGTCTAGGCCTAGACATTGTTTCTTCATTCGGGGGCATTGATTGTTGGGTCCTCGACCCTTGCTTCTTCGGCAGTCGAGGGCTTGAATCCTTCGTAGAAGGGTTTCAGCCTATGCCCGTTCACTTTGAATGGTTCGCCCTCGTCTAGATTCTGGATCTCAACATCTCCATGATCAAACACCGCGGTGACTTTGTAGGGTCCCGTCCATTTGGACTTAAGTTTGCCCGAGAAGATCCGTAATCGTGAGTTGTAGAGCAAAACTTTCTGCCCAATCTCGAAGGTTTTGACCACTAGGTGCTTGTCGTGCTGGGCCTTGGTTTTGCCCTTGTAAATCAACGAGTTTTCATAAACATCTCCTCGTAGTTCCTCGAGCACTTGGATTTGCAAACAGCGGTCTTTGCTCGCCAAGTTCAGATCCATGTTCACTTTTTTGATAGCCCAGAAAGCCTTGTGCTCAATTTCAATCGGGAGGTGACACGGCTTGCCATAGACCAATCGATACGGTGTCATACCGATCGGGGCCTTGAATACAGTGCGGTAGGCCCATAGCGCGTCTCCCAGTTTGAGACTCCAATCTTTCCTTGACTGGTTGACTGTCTTATCGAGGATAGCTTTAATCTCCCGATTCCAGACCTCAGCTTGCTCATTGGTTTGGGGGTGGTAGGCTGTAGATACTCGATGGGTCACTCCGTACTTGCTGAGTAATGAGGCGACCGTTCGTTGCAGAAATGGGTCCCCCGATCGCTGATGAGGGCACGGGGGGTCCCGAATCGGTTGAAGATGTGGGTTCTGAGAAAATCCGTAACTACCCTCAAATCGTCTGTCTTGGTGGCTTTGGATTCAATCCATTTGGAAATATAGTCCACCGCAAGCAGGATGTACGTATTCCCGAATGAATTTGGGAACGGTCCCATGAAGTCAATGCCCCAAATATCAAAAACTTCGCATGCAAGGATGCTGGTCAAGGGCATTTGGTTTCTCGCCCCGATGTTTCCCATAGCTTGGCACCGAGGGCATGTAGCGCAGAATAAATAACTGTCCTTGAAGATTGACGACCAATGCAGACTGGCTTCTAAGACCTTGAGCGCTGTCTTCTTCGCAGCAAGGCGCCAAAATTTGATCGCGCGTCGAACACGTCAAATATAATAGTGAAATAGATATGGAATTGGGGGTAGAAATACAACTTATCACTGTCTACAAGAGTTTGTAGATGATGGTAAGAGGATCGTCCACAGAGACCTCTAGGAAATGTAATTCTTGGATTGACTTCCTCGTCACTGAGTTTGGGTTTGGTAGAATCTGAAACTGAAGACAAAACAGAAAGAAGTGAAAACAGTTTAAAATAGTATTGGGCAAAGTCTTGGCCAAGACAGGGGTCAAGATTGAAGTAAATCCGATAAAAGGAGATTCCAGGTAAGGGCGGTATGAGAGCTTTGTTCTTATGCTTCGATCATGGATTCAAATATATTCATCTCTTTGTTTATAGTACTGCTATAGAGTGGAGGTACTCCTGTTCACTCTTGTCTTCCCTCCTCTTCAAATTACCTGCGGGTGCTCCCTTTCCTGATAATCCGAGCCAAGGGACACCTTGCTGGTTAAAGGGTTTATCCGTTTGACTGCTGTCTTGAATGGTTGTTCGCTTCCTCAATAGTATAGGGGAAGACAGTACCTAGGCCAAGGTATCTCCCTATGGAGATCCTAGGTTGTCAATCTGGTCTTGGCCTAGATTGCTTATTTCTTCTAGTCTAGCTCGAGACTAGTTGCCTACTTTGTCTAGCCGACGAGTGCTCCCTTTCCTTCTAGACCGACTACAACTCTTCTCTACTAGAGTGCAAGGATGATCAAACCTTGTCTCTAGTGAGTAAGCGATGAATTAAACTCAAGAAATAAATAAATATAAGTAAAGAGATTATAAAGCACGGTTTAATCTCACGAATGCATAAGAACTTCAGCTCGTCAACCCTTACCAAGAATAGGTGTTTAGTTAATCATACTCATAATTAACAAGACAATATATATTTTTGCATAAATAATAAATCCGAGATTTTAAATAAAATCCGGAGCAAAGTTTAACAATGTCAAAGAAGGGGAAAAGAGAAGAAGGGGTCGGATTCGATGCGGACAGAGGAGGAACAATGTTTGGCTAAATAGCCCTAAAACTCCTCTGTACTACTTCGACTAAACTTCCTAGAAAATCTCTAAAAAGATTGTAACAATAACCTATTTGAAATTGGAAATAAAATCGTAAATACAAAAGAGGGAGATCCCTTAGGATTCTTCAAAAGATAGGCTTCAGATCCCTCTGGATTTACGAACAGAAGCGGCCTGCCAGCTGCCAAGGCCCACACGAAGCGAAGCCCAAAAGGATGCCAACGCAACTTCTCAACTGCCTTGTATCGCTAAAAGAGTCCTGGCCGAAGTCTAGGCCAAGACGATCTGACTGGCGCGCTGCTTGAGATGCGAATGTGTCTTGGCCGAAGTCTAGGCCAAGACAGGAAAATCAGCTTCAGCTATCCAAATCAGAAACTTCAATATTTTGCCAACAGACCAGAACTGCAAAGAATAGGGGAAATCAAGGATAATTCAGTAGGTTTACTGTCCAAATAAACTAGTAAATGGACAATAAAACATGATGAAATGAAATGCAATCAAATTCCCCACACTTAAACTATGCTTGCCCCCAAGCATACAGACTCACAGGCTCAAAAGAAAAGAATTAAAAACACATAAAAAACACAACGACACCAGGACTTCCAAATTTTCACTTTCGGCTGCTCACTGTAGAACTTAAATTACCAAGACATTTGTCTAGCCGACCTAATGCTGGACTAACAAGGACAATTCAATACCCTAAACATACCCCATCCACATGGTATCAAGACACCTCGCAAGATTTATGATAAAGTATAAGGCAACAAGGCTTACCACTGATTTGAGTCTCACCATGTGACATCTATCCAAAAGTGCCTAAAGACTGGTGCCATTTGAATCACTTTGACAGATTTTTCTTAAAATTTTCTATGCCCTCGCGATATCTTTTTTTTTATTTAGGCATACTAAGTGCCCTTTGTATTTTTACAGACACATCACATAGACAGAGCTTGTTCTTTTCTGCGGGAACTTCCACCTTTGCTATGTCTGTCCTATGATGTTCCAACACCTTTTTACTGTCTCACACTTACATCGGATAGAACAGCACACTCAAATCATTTAGTAGCTAACCTAGTTACCCTAATGAGAGTTGAATTTTTAGCTAAATGTCCTTACGACCATGTGGATAGGCAATGTTTGGGAACCATTAGAGTATATGACCTGTAGGCATTGATCTAGTTGCGCTCATTCGCTTCCCTGTTACTATAACATTATTTCGCCTAAACAAGTGTCTAAATGTGGTTTCGGTTGTACACTAAACAACTTAGGCAAAAATCTGGATTTCCTGGTGAGCACTCAATCAAACAGACTCAAACATGCAAGGAAAGTACAAAAATAAAAATCATGCAAACAGTAGACTCAAAACTGGACAAACTAATGTAAAAAGAAAACTTAAAACGCAAAAAATTGACTCAAAATGACACACATCAGACAATATTCACAACAATCACAAAACAGAAATTAAATCTAGAAATTAAAACACCCTCCCCACACTTAAAAGACACAATGTCCTCATTGTGGGGAGAGAAAGAAAATAAAAGACAAAAAAGAAAAAAGAAAAGAAAGAAACGACCTGGGGGCAAAAGCAGCTTAAGCCACTAGAGGCTGGGTGTCTTGGCCAGAAGCTTGGCCTAGACTCTGGTCTGGAAGGTCTTTTGGCTTGGGATCTCTTGGAGCAGGCAGGGGCACAGACGAATGTGGTGTCCGTGCTGGCGGTGCTGGGGGTTTGGGATCATCCTCCTCATCAGATGACTCGGAGTCACTTTCGGAGCTCAAGTTGTCGTACAGGGCTTTGAGGTACTTGAGGTGGACTTGAAGATGTTGGTACACATGGAGGACGTTGGTCCTGGTGAGCTTCATTTGCTCAAGGAGGACGTCTTGTCGGTCATTAAGTATTTTGGCCCAACGAGGCACCTCTGTACTGGTGGATGCAGATGAAGGGCCTTGCGAAGTGTCTTGGGGCTTGTCTTGGCCTAGACGGTCCAGGATAATCTTCTGCTGCTCTAGGATGAGTAGCTGGCGAGCTTGAAATTCCCTGGCCCATGTAGGAGGCTCGTTGGTGTTACTGGCAGGAGGGCCTTGGCCTGCGTCTTGGCCTAGATCAGCTGCAGCATCAGGAATGGGAGTGTCTTGGCCGGCGTCTTGGCCTAGATCCTGGGTAATATGGCCCTCTGCTTCTTCTCCAGGGATTTGTACTAGATGCAACTTGTACTTTCCTGCGTTTTTCTTCGAGAAAATGTGCTCCGAAACTGGTGTAAAACCTGTATTACAAGCAACAAACTCTCCGTCCAAATGGAAGTGTCCCATTTGGTCGAAGGATCTAAAATCTAGAATTTTAGGAGAGCAACACTTATGCAAATCAGCAGTGGCAGGATCTAACTTAGCAGTTTGAATAGCAAGCCAAGTAATCAAGGACCCAAAAATAAGTTTGGTTTTAGACTCACGGACATGCAACACTTGAACCAAATATAAACCTAAGTTGACTTTTTTCTGGTGCAAAATACACCAAAGCAAAAACAGTTCAGACTTGGCTAAATTACCAGAAACCTTTGTCTTCCCCGAAAGGTTAATAGACAAGGCTCTATGGAGCATCCTAAGCGCAGGGTTCAAAATAGTATGTGCCTTAGAGTTCCTATCGAACTTAGCATCCGGATCACCAGTGATCTCTCTAAATGCAACATTATTATCCCAATCAGTGGGATAGTCAAAAATGGCCTCATCACTATATGCAAATCCTAACAGAGAATTGAAAGCATCAACAGACAAGTGGCTCCATTTATCACACAACTGAAAATTAATCACATCATCAACAGCTAAATCAGGTTTGTCTCTACCCCTAACATACAAGGTTTCTTCGTCAAACCAGAAAGATGTGTGAAACTCTAAGCACCATTCAGTGTAGGCATCACATTCAATAGACATAAAAGGGACCCAACCAATAGCAAACACAAACTCCCTAATTTTATTTCCTAATCCCATAGCATCAAGAAAATCAAATTCCAATCTAGCATATGCAGGAATGTCACAGGAATGGAAATCACGCAATTTGGCCTTGAGGTCTGGTGTGTCAAATTTCAATTAGCCTCGGAGTGTGTGCAGGGGAGGGAGAGAAGTTACCTTAGCAGTCTTGGCCGGAGGCTTGGCCAAGACTGAAACGTCTTCATCATCCTCAGTAGCAGCTTCCTCGATCACCCGCTATTTGCCTTTACTTTTGGCAGAAGAGGGGCCGGCACTAGTTTTACCCTTCTTAGGGTTTGGCGGCGGTGGTGATTGATCAGGGATCTTCGCCGGCTTCTTTGTTGGTGTCATCTTGTGGGCCACTTGCTTGACACGCCCAGATTTCGTTGGAGGTGCAGTGGTGGCAGGTTTCTTCGCCAGAGGTGGCGGTGGTGGTGTTGGTGTTGCAGCGGCAGGAGGAGGTTTACTTGCAGCGGTGGTCAGAGCTAGGTTTGATGCTCCGGGGACTACCATTTTCTTCAACAGCCTGCTCTCTCGCCGGCTGTCTCTCTCTCCTGTTGACGCGGGGGCAGAGGGACGCATCCTTTTGGCAAGGGGGACGTCGTCAGAGTCCTCATCGCTCACGACCACTGCACGGTCGACTCCTTCGACACTATCTTCCGATTCTCCAGGTAAATCGTCCTCTGAGGACATTGAATTATCGTTTTCGAGTGCTTCCAGCAGTCGTCTCGCGGCTGAGATACCGTCGGTCGAAAAGACAGGCGGGGGAGCTCCACGGAGATCGTCGCTAGCCTCTGGAATCTCGGATGGTGGGTTTTTCTTTGGCGGGCTCATAGTTGTGAGAAGGGAGAATGGTGGGTTTTGAGTTCTAGTTTTTTGAGTTTTTTGTGCGATTGAGGTTGAAGAAGAAGGAGAAGGGACTGTTGTTTTTTTTTTTTTTAGCTCAGGTGAGAGGGCGGATTTGTTGGTTTACGTGGGTAAGTAGTGTCAGAATGGGAGGGGAATACACAAAGGTAGTGGTTTGATTTTCCCACGTTTCCCATAAATTCCATTTAATTGCTTTTTGGATTTGTCCGTTCAAAAAGCAATTAAAGGCTTTAAAAGACGGCGCTGACACGTGTCCCACTAACTAAGAAAATTCGACTCTGATGCAAAACAGTCTAGCCCAAAGGCTTGGCCAAGCTCTTGGCCAACCTTCTTCAAATTCCCCATACTAATTTTTCTGCAAATAACCAGAAACAAAACAAAAACCCAAAGAAATCAAATGGAACAAAAATTCTCAATAAATAAATTGAAAGGAAATTAATTAGTGGAATAAGAATAAAAATGATAATAAAAAGGGTTATAGGAAATAAAATAAAATAATAATAAATAAATAAAAATAATAATAAAAAAAAATAAAGAGAAAAGAAATATACAAAAGTTGAGGAAATAAGGGTTGCCTCCCTTGTAGCGCCCTATTTAGAGTCCTAGGCTTGACTCAGAATTTTTCTCATGTGTCATCTGGTGGCAAATCCACCTTTTCAGAAATCTTTCCTTCTTGGAAACTTTCGAAGAATGGCTTCAATCTTTGCCCATTCACTTTGAGTTCGGCACCTATTTTTTCATTTCTAATATCTACTGCACCATGTGGGTAAATATTAGTAATAACAAAAGGGCCTTCCCATTTTGTTTTTAGTTTTCCAGGAAATAATTTGAAACGGGAATTATAGAGGAGAACCTTCTCCCCTGTGTGGAGAGGTTTCCCATCAATTCTCTTGTCGTGGTAAGCTTTCATTTTGATCTTGACAATCAACTGATTGTCATAGGCTTGGTCTCGCAACTCCTCTAGCTCGTGGAGTTGTAACTTTCTCTCTTGCCCAGCTTGGTCATAACTCAAATTGCACTTTCGTATGGCCCAATACGCCTTGTGTTGCAACCCCACTGGCAAGTGGCACGCCTTCCCGAAGACTAACTTGTAAGGTGTCATCCCAATTGGACCTTTGTAGGCCGTTCTGCAGGCCCACAACGCGTCATCTAACCGCTGGCTCCAATCGCGTCTGTCTAGGCCTACTGTCTTGGCCAAGACAGACTTCACCTCTCTATTTGAAACTTCAGCTTGGCCGTTCGATTGAGGATGATAGGCTGTGGATACCCTATGTGTGATGCCATATTTCCTGAAAAGAGAAGACAAAATCTTGTTGCAGAAGTGTGTTCCTCGATCACTAATGATCCCACGAGGAATTCCAAATCTGTTCAAGATATTAGATTTAATGAAGGAAATAACAGTCCTAGCATCATCATTCTTGGTGGCTTTCGCCTCTATCCATTTAGATACATAATCTACAGCCAAGAGAATATATCTATTGCCAAAAGAAGTAGGGAAGGGTCCCATAAAATCTATGCCCCATAAATCAAAAATTTCACAAGAAAGAATAAAGTTCATAGGCATTTCATTTCGGGAACTAATATTCCCTACTTTTTGACAAGCAGGACACGTTTTACAAAATAAAAAACTGTCCTGAAAAATATTAGGCTAATAAAAACCGACCTCTAAGACCTTTAGAGCTGTTCTTCGTGCTCCAAAATGGCCTCTACACGCTTGAGAATGGCAAAAAGTCAAAATAGATAAAGTCTCATTTTGAGGGACACACCTCCTTAGCAATTGATCAGTACCTATTTTCCATAAATAAGGGTCATCCCAGACATAATACTTACTGTCATGCTTGACCTTTACCCTCTCATAGGTAGTCATATCTCCATAGTGTTTACCTGTTGCGATGTAGTTCGCAATTTCAGCATACCAAGGTCGTGGGTTTGGCTGAGGTCTTGGCCTAGACTCCGGGCTAGACAACGCGACTGAAAATAGTTTCTCATTAGGAAATTATGCTCTTACTGGTTCTAGATCTCCTTCTGCTAGGTAGCGGCTTAGATGGTCTGCCACAAGGTTTTCCCTTCCGCTCTTGTCCTTAATTTCCAGATTGTATTCCTGCAAGAGAAGAATCCATCGGATTAGTCTAGGCTTGGCCTCATGCTTGACCAAGAGGTATTTTAATGCTGCATGGTCTGAAAATACAATAATTTTAGTCCCCAATAAGTAAGATCTAAATTTCTCCAGGGTAAAAACTATTGCAAAAAGTTCTTTTTCAGTAGTGGTATAATTTCGTTGGGCATCGTCTAGCATTTTTGATGCATAATAGATCACATGCGGATCTTTCCCTTTCTTCTGCCCAAAAATAGCTCCCACAGCAGCGTCACTTGCGTCACACATCAGCTCGAATGGTAAGCTCCAGTCTGGCGCTTGGATGATTGGTGCTGAGGTCAGTCGTTCCTTCAACTCATCGAATGACTTTTGACATGCCTCATTGAAGTCGAACTCTACCTCCTTTTGAAGCAACTTACACATCAGTTCAGCTACCTTCGAGAAGTCTTTTATGAACCTGCGATAGAAACCTGCATGTCCAAGAAAGCTCCTAACCTCACGCAAGCATGAGGGGTAAGGCAAGTTCTTGATAATGTCAATTTTCGCTTGGTCTACTTCAATGCCTTTCTTTGAAATCACATGGCCAAGGACAATTCCTTGGTCTACCATAAAATGGCATTTTTCAAAGTTTAGGACTAGACAAGTATCAACACATCCCTTTAAAATATTTTCTAAATTATGTAGACACTGTTCGAAATTATTACCGTAAACGGTAAAATCATCCATGAACACCTCGATGCTCTTCTCTACATATTTGGAAAATATACTTACCATACACCTTTGAAAGGTGGCAGGTGCATTACACAGCCCAAATGGCATGCGTTTGTAGGCGAATGTTCCAAATGGACAAGTGAACGTCGTCTTTTCTTGGTCTTCGGGTGCAACGGGGATTTGATGAAACCCCGAGTATCCGTCCAAGAAGCAGTAGTGAGACTTCCCAGTGAGTCTCTCTACCATTTGGTCGATAAATGGTAATAGGAAATGATCCTTCCGAGTGACTTGATTCAGTCTTCGGTAGTCAATGCATACCCTCCATCCGTTTTGGATCCTTGTTGTCCTTTGGGCTCCATCTTCTCCTTCGATGACTGTGATTCCTGTTTTCTTCGGGACTACCTGCACAGGGGACACCCAATTACTATCAGAAATAGGATAAATTACACCCGAATCAAGCAACTTAATTATTTCTTTTTTAACTACTTCCATCATCGGAGGGTTTAATCTCCTCTGGGGTTGCCGAATAGGTTTCTTATCCTCTTCCACATGTATTTTGCGGGTACAGATATTGGCCGATATCTCTTTGATGTCTGCCATGGTCCAGCCAATGGCTTCTTTGTACATCTTCAAGACTGCCACCAATTTTTCTTCTTCATCCTCCGTTAATTTGGCTGAAATTATAACGGGTAGGGTGTTGTCTAGGCCTAGATAGGCGTACTTCAAATGGTCTGGCAGAGCTTTTAGTTCCAACTGTGGTGCCTGCACAATAGAAGGCTGAAATTTAGAAAGGTTGGATTGCACAAATTGACAACTTACAGTTTCCTTCCCAATTTTCGCAGTCTTGGCCTGCGTCTTGGCCAAGCTCGAGGCCAAGACTGGTTCTGTTTCTTCTGGTTCGGTCAAATTATCCAGAATTTCCTGGAGTTCCTTCTGATCTCCAGTCCTGTCTTCCAATTCTTTTAGAGTTCTTGTGGAAATTCCCCTGCTCAAAACGTACTCAAGGGGGTCGTTAATATAAATGTCAGCAATTTCTTCAGTAATTGGATCTAAAACATCAAGAAAATTAACACAATGTAAATCATTAGGATGTTTTAAAGCGTCAGTAATGCTGAATTTAATTGTCCTTTCACAAAATTCTAGAATTATGCTTCCCTCATAGCAATCAATTTTTGCTTTAGACGTCCTTAGGAATGGTCTCCCCAATAAAATATCAGTGGTACAAGAGGGAAGTTGAACATTCATTTCAACTATATAAAAGTCCACTGGATAAATAAAATCATTTACCATTACCAAGACGTCAGTCATCACTCCTTTAGGTCTGATGATAGTTCGATCTGCCAGCTGAATTACCAAGTCAGTCTCCTTCATTGTCCCTATCTTCAAGGTCTCAAACTCACTTAGGGACATCACATTGATGCCAGCCCCTAAGTCATAAAGGGCTTTCTCAATGATTTTGTTTCCTATTTGGCACGGAATTGTGAAGGTCTCTTGATCCTTGCACTTCTCTGGAAGCTGTTGTACTACCGAGACATTGTCTGCTAAATTTACCCTCTCTACACCTGCAATTTTCTTTTTATTAGTGCACAGTTCCTTAAGAAATTTAGCATAAGAGGGGACTTTTGCAATTAAGTCCAACATAGAAATATTCACAGCTATTTTTTCAAAAACTGCCATAAAGTCTCTCTTTTCATCTTCCCTCTTCTCCTTCGAAGATCTAGGAGGGAATGGTGGAGGAATTTCTATAATTTCTTCCTTATGGTCAGTCTTGGCTTGAGGCTTGGCCAAGACAGGTTCTGCTTTTTCTGGTCCTGCGATAACTTCAGTATTGGCCTGTGTCTTGGTCAAGACTACTTCTGCTTTAGCTTCCTCTTCCTCATCTTCATCCAGACCCTCCGACTGAATTTTTCTTACCTCCTCATCTGTTTTTGCTCCTTTCCTCTCTGGTAGCACAGCTCCACTCCTCAAACTAATGGCACTAACATTGTGTTTTGGATTATCTACGGTTGTGGAAGGCAATTTCCCTTGATTTGCCATCTGATTAATCTGCTTTTGCATTTCAGCCAAAGTATATTGAGTTGATTGCATCAGGTTCTTCTGCATTTCCATCAAATTTTTGATGGTATCCTCCATAGATGGCCCAGTAAGTTGCAAAGGCTGAGGTGCTGGCGGCAGTTGAGGTACAGCGGCTTGACCAGGAGGTTGGCCAGGATTAAGGTGTGAAGGACGAGGGATGAAGTTTTGAAAGTTAACGGGAGGTTGGCCAGGGTGTTGCTGCAAAGGGGCATTTTGATTTGGGTTCTAGTTTGGAGGGATTGGATCTCTCCACCTAAAGTTCGGATGTGCTCTCCATGAGTACTGATTACTCCCTTGTGGGAAGTTTTGCATACTTCCTTGGTTTTGACCATAGACTGCATTTACTTGTGTTACTTCATCAGGAGGGTGTTGCACCATGTAGCAATTGTTTGTTTAATGATCCTGCTGCTGGCAGATTCCACAAACAGAGGCTACCTGCTCCTGGCTAGGATTCCCTGTGGTCATTGCTACTGAAATATTGATAGAAATATTCTTTACCATGTCAGTTAGTTCAGCCAATTTTTGTTCAACATCAATAGAACAAAGACTAGAAGGGGTAGAGTTTCTTTCAGAAGAAGTATTATTTTGCCAGTTGCCTGCCATGGTCTGAAGTAGAAGTTTGGCTCTCGTTACAGTCAAGTCTTGCAATGCTCCACCCGCTGCTGAATCAACCTTTTCTTTTGTAGGTAGGAGAATTCCATCATAGAAATATTGGATCATGGTCTGATCCGCAACTCCATGTGTAGGACAAACTTCTTGCAATTCCTTGAACCGTTAGTGATATTCGCTCAGTCCCTCATTGTTCCTTTGCTGGATGGCAACCATATTTTTTCTAGCCGACCCTGCTTTCGTTGCATTCCAGTATTTATTGAGGAATAGGGTGGACATCTCGGCCCAGATGTTGACTGTGTTGTGAGGTAGGCTGTAGAACTAGTTCTGCGCAGCCCCCTCAAGAGAGCAAGGGAAGGCTTTTAGCTTCGCTCTCTCCATACTCACACCTGCTGGCTTCATCATATCACACTGGACATGTAAATTCCTCAAGTGTTTGAATGGGTTCTCGTTTGTATGACCGTAAAACCTAGGAAGGTTGGCCACCATGTTGGTCTTGATCGACCAATCATTTGCCACTGGTGGCAAAGCGATGCAGGAAAAGGTTTCCTGCTCAGCTGATTTGTTCAGCTCCCTCATCGTGGGTTCTTGCTGATTTTCTGCCATAGCTGGACCAAAGAAATCATCTTGGTCTGAATCTAGGCCAAGATCGTGGTCTAGACTATGGTCTGATTCGGAATTAGAAGCTTCCGATTCACTTTCTTCTGGGGTTTTTCTTTTTCTAGCTATCTTCTGGAGTTGTGCTTTGGCCTTAGTGAGATTCGGATTGTATGGTAGCAAATCTTCTTCTCTACAAAAGGACCTGGTAATCAACTATCAAAAACAAAAATAAAATAAAAACTACACATACCGTTAGAGATCCCCGGCAACGGCGCCAAAATTTGATCGCGGGTCGAACACGTCAAATATAATAGTGAAATAGATATGGAATTGGGGGTAGAAATACAACTTATCACTGTCTACAAGAGTTTGTAGATGATGGTAAGAGGATCGTCCACAGAGACCTCTAGGAAATGTAATTCTTGGATTGACTTCCTCGTCACTGAGTTTGGGTTTGGTAGAATCTGAAACTGAAGACAAAACAGAAAGAAGTGAAAACAGTTTAAAATAGTATTGGCCAAAGTCTTGGCCAAGACAGGGGTCAAGATTGAAGTAAATCCGATAAAAGGAGATTCCAGGTAAGGGCGATATGAGAGCTTTGTTCTTATGCTTCGATCATGGATTCAAATATATTCATCTCTTTGTTTATAGTACTGCTATAGAGTGGAGGTACTCCTGTTCACTCCTGTCTTCCCTCCTCTTCAAATTACCTGGCCGGTGCTCCCTTTCCTGATAATCCTAGCCAAGGGACACCTTGCTGGTTAAAGGGTTTATCCGTTTGACTGCTGTCTTGAATGGCTGTTCGCTTCCTCAATAGTATATGGGAAGACAGTACCTAGGATAAGGTATCTCCCTATGGAGATCCTAGGTTGTCAATCTGGTCTTGGCTTAGATTGCTTATTTCTTCTAGTCTAGCTCGAGACTAGTTGCCTACTTTGTCTAGCCGACGGGTGCTCCCTTTCCTTCTAGACCGACTACAACTCTTCTCTACTAGAGTGCAAGGATGGTCAAACCTTGTCTCTAGTGAGTAAGCGATGAATTAAACTCAAGTATTAAATAAATATAAGTAAAGAGATTATAAAGCACGGTTTAATCTCACGAATGCATAAGAACTTCAGCTCGTCAACCCTTACCAAGAATAGGTGTTTAGTTAATCATACTCATAATTAACAAGACAATATATATTTTTGCATAAATAATAAATCTGAGATTTTAAATAAAATCCGGAGCAAAGTTTAATAATGTCAAAGAAGGGGAAAAGAGAAGAAGGGGTCGGATTCGATACGGACAGAGGAGGAACAATGTTTGGCTAAATAGCCTTAAAACTCCTCTGTCCTACTTCGACTAAACTTCCTAGAAAATCTCTAAAAAGATTGTAACAATAAATTGTTTGAAATTGGAAATAAAATCGCAAATACAAAAGAGGGAGATCCCTTAGGATTCTTCAAAAGATAGGCTTCAGATCCCTCTGGATTTGCGAACAGAAGCGGTCTGCCAGCTGCCAAGGCCCACGCGAAGCAAAGCCCAAAAGGATGCCAACGCAACTTCTCAACTGCCTTGTATCGCTAAAAGAGTCCTGGCCGAAGTCTAGGCCAAGACGATCTGACTGGTGCGCTGCTTGAGATGCGAATGTGTCTTGGCCGAAGTCTAGGCCAAGATAGGAAAATCAGCTTCAGCTATCCAAATCAGAAACTTCAATATTTTGCCAACAGACTAGAACTGCAAAGAATAAGGGAAATTAAGGATAATTCAGTAGGTTTACTGTCCAAATAAACTAGTAAATGGACAATAAAACATGATGAAATGAAATGCAATCAGCCCTCCTTCGGTGGTCGAGTGGCAGAACTTGAGGATTGATGGGACCTCGTCCATGGTTACACAGCGCCTAATGATCTGATCTGAACAATGCATCTATAAGTAGGGGCTGTCCCAAACATAGGTCCTGGCTTGCCTTCGGATCCGGTTATGTTCTGCGCTAGAGGCCTTAACTGGGAGCACGCCAGTGGCACAAAAATTTACTATGTCCGTGAACCACGGGAACTTGGCGGTGTCAACTAAGCACAAATGCTCATCTGGGAAGGTCTCCCGAATGGCTACTTGGGAGTCATCCTCTTGGGTCGAGAGTCTACTCAAGCGGTCAGCTATATAATTCTCGGTTCCTTTCTTGTCCTTGATGGCAAGATTGAACTCTTGAAGTAGGAGGATCCAGCGGATAAGCCTAGGTTTCGCATCGGTCTTCTTGAGCAGGCACCGAAGGGTGGAGTGGTCGGAGTATACAATCACTTCTGTACCCAGGAGGTACTGTCGAAACTTGTCAAGGGCATAGACAATCGCCAAAAGCTCCTTCTCCGTTGTCGTATAATTTTGTTGCGCTGGATCTAGCAACTTGGATGCATAGTAGATGACATACGTCTCCTTATCTTTCTTCTGGCCCAGAACAGCTCCCAAAGCTTGATTGCTAGCATCACACATGATTTCGAAGGGGAGAGTCCAGTCGGGGCCCTAATGATAGGAGCAGAAATGAGCTTGGCTTTCAAGGTCTTGAAAGCTGTCTTGCATTTTTCATCAAATATGAAGTCCACATCCTTATGTAGCAGCTGGCACATTGGCTGGGCTATTTTGGAGAAGTCCTTGATGAATCTCCTGTAAAATCCTGCATGACCAAGAAAAGAACACATATCTCGAGTATTCGAGGGGTAAGGCAAGGTCTCGATAGCTTGGATTTTAGCCTTGTCCACTGCGATACCCTTTCGGGACACGATGTGGCCCAAGTAAGCCCTTGGTCAACCATGAAATGACATTTTTCAAAATTAAGAACAAGGTTAGTTTTACACATCTTTGCAGAATTTTCTTTAAGTTCAAGAGGCATTCGGAAAAGGAATTACCATAGACCGTGAAGTTGTCCATGAATACCTCGATGCATTCTTCCATAAATTCTGAAAAGATGCTGACCATGCACCTCTGGAATGTAGCCGGGGCATTGCACAACCCAAAGGGCATGCGTCTGTAAGCAAAGGTCCTAAATAGGCACGTGAAAGTGGTCTTCTCTTGGTCTTCAAGGGCTACTGGAATCTGGTGAAATCCCGAATACCCATCCAGGCAGCAATAATGCGTCTTGCCCGCAAGACGCTCTAGCATTTGATCTATGAAGGGTAATGGGAAGTGATCTTTTCAGGTGGCCTCATTCAAGCGTCGGTAGTCAATGCATACACGCCTGCCATTCTGGATTCGGGAGGGAATTGGCAGACCCTCAGGACCTGGAATGATGGTGATGCCAATTTTTTTCGGGACCACCTGAACGGGGCTGACCCATGGGGAATCAGAGATGGGGTAGATGACTCCGGCATCGAGCAACTTCAGGACCTCTTTCTTAACTACCTCCATCATGGGGGGATTCAACCGCCTTTGAGGCTGTCTGATTGTCTTGGTGTCTTCTTCGAGATGTATGCGGTGGGTGCACAAGGACGGTGATAGACCCTTGATGTCGGTGATTGTCCAGCCGATGGCCTTCTTAAAACTTTTGAGGAGGTTCACCAACTCAAGCTCTTGATCCTCGTCCAGTTTGATGGAAATTATGACTGATAAGATTTTGTCTTCTGCCGAAGGATGTATGGCGGAACAACACCTCTCAGATCGGTGCTCACGACGGTCTGCGGTACCTGCAATACGCCGGAGGGGGTCTCCGGCGGAAACACTCCGATGCTTAAGTCAGTATGTGTACTGAATTTGGCAGAGCTTGGGCCAGTCAGATTATGCTTACCTGCCTCCTTTGAGGGGGAGGTATATATATAGAAGAATTGAGCATTTCCGCGTTTGGGGATAGCTAGAGAGCTATTCCTAACGTTAGGGATCGTGGTTCGCCCCTCGGATGATATGTTACCGTGGCGATAGCCATGGGATAAATGCTACCACGATAGGTAGCGATTGAGTGGTCCCCCTGACGCGTGGTATTCCTCAGAATGAGACAGCTCCTCGAGCCATCTAGAAAGTTCATTTGGGGAAACTCCTGAGCGTTGTTTTGCCCTCTTGGCGTCAGCCTCTGGGGAGGCGGTGTTACTCTCCCTACCGCGAAGGTGGGAACAGTGATCTCTTCTTTCAGTTCAGGGCAATAGACGGAAATACCCTTTTCCTTAGGTGGATTGTTATCATAAGCCCAACTGAAAATGAGCCCGAGTGTTTACCAAGGGCTAACGCCCTTTCTCCGTAAGGTATCAGAGCGTTTCCTTGTCAGAAGGTGATTTAGATGATTTCTGTCAGGGCTTATAAATTGAGGTTTCTTCTGCGCAAGTTTCCTCGCACTTGCACGCCCCTTTCTCTTCCATATTTCGCCATGGATGAACTGACCCGAAATTTCCTGATCTCCAAAACTTTGACCTTGAAGAACCTTACTGAATGTGACATCGGCTTCCTGGAGAGGATGATCAGCAAGACCTCGGAGGATGTCTTGGAGTTGCAGGGGGTATTGACCCCTATTTTGTCCAAACAGCTGGGGATATCTTTGGAGGACTTCAGTCCTTTGGAGAGCTTGGCGAAGCTGGCCACTACTACTGCCCACCTTGACGTGGTTGCCTCGATGCTGCAGCAGCGGAAGGACTTGCTAGCCTGCTGCTTGAAGGGGATGAGGGCCTGCTCCGCTGAGCTGACCTCCGTTGCTGACGCGCTGAGGGATATCCCGGTCGTACCAGGGGGGATGATGCTGGATCCAATGCCTGACCGCTGCCTTTGTTTCCTCTTGTTGCCTTTCTCTTATGCTTTTATGTATATATCTGAACGCGGAGGCCGCTCAGGCCATAAATAAATGGTTGTTTTTGCTTTTTCCAGTCTTTTTTTTTGTCTCGTTTATTTCTTGCTGCATTGGCTGAATGTGTTGGTGGCAAGCCCAACTGAAAATGAGCCTTCTTCAGTACGTACCCTTTCAGTGGTTGCGTTCCATGAATGAGCAATGAATGCTTTGACTCAACTGTTTCCAAAGCCGTCGTTCCAGGGGTGAGTGATTGGGTAGTTATTTGGTGCCTTTTGGTTGGCGCATTTAACGAGCAGGTATATTGGTGCCGGATCAGCTTCTGCTATTGCGGTTATTTTTCCCAGACATCTTAATTGATTTTTCAGGATCTATGCGAGGATCGGAGCACTTCCTTGGTTATTTAAGGGAAATGCTTTCCCTTTCCCTGTTCATCTTCATCTTTTCCTTCTCTTTGCTTTTTGTAGGTCAGAATGACAGATTTTTGCGGGTGTGATTCCTTGCCAACACCTCCGACTTCGCCGGATTCGGATAATCCTCCTCCGACTCCACTGTGGAGACCTACTAAATGTCCTGCTAGACGCCAGGGTCGCAAGAAACCAGTGAAAGTGAAGAAGCAGACCTTTGAGTCCTTCTTTACCGGCTTTGTGCCCCACTACGTGATGCTACCGAAAGGTGATGAAGCGTCACCGTCTGCCCCTCCTTCTCCTTCTTTCGAGAATGAGGCTCTTTCTCACGGCACTGATTTTAAGCCAGCAGCTTCTACCGTTGGGGAGAGTTCCCATGCCTGTTATGACAAGGCGGTAGCCCATACGACAAAGCTTGTGCCCAAACTTGTCGAATAATTCTTTTCCTACAACAGTGGATTGCCGTCGTCTCCGGAGGACTATGAGTACTGCTATGACATGGATTGGGCTGATGTGGATTAACGCCTCTGTGTTGTATATGCCTATTGGCATTTTATGAATAAGATGATGTTTTCTGCCTTTTTCTTTTGTTGTTATTTTCCGTTAGCCTACTGGTCCTTGGTGATAGCCAGCGTAAGCGGTTGGCTTGGCCGACGCAATCGCTTCGCAGTTATTTTGACTGGGTCAACTCTATCGCCCTTTTGGGGAATCACGATGAATAACTTCTCTTTTTCAAATTTCTTTAATGTGCTTCCACGTGGCCAACCTCTTTTTACACGCGTCTCGGCGCGATTGGTGGCTCAATTAATGCGGTGGCATTTTAATCCTTTCAGAGGGGCCATTTTTCTTTTTTCAGAACTTTTGCCCTTGCCTCGAATTTTTTCTCTTATCTTCCTTCGTCTTCTTCCCCGAATATCTTACCGACCGTCCGTCGTCGTCCGCCGATTCCTCTGTAACTCTCCCCTTTCAAGGTACCAATTCAATCCTTCTCAGATTTCCTTTTTGCTGGTTTGTTATGGCTAGAAATAGACCTCGCCAAGTTATCTGGAAACCCATGGATCCAGAGGTCGCGCAATCACCCAGTATTTTTACATGCGATGTGGTTCTGAAAGCCGAACTGGAGGAACACGGTATTACCTTTCCTCCTGGGTATGAGCCCTCTATCCCTGGAAGTGATATGCGGCTCCATAATCCGGCGTGGGGTTACAGTAGGCTTTTTTACTTTAAGATGTTCCTTTACGGTTTCTGCTTTGCTGTTCATGAATCGATACTAATGCTGCTGCGGGAGTATAACCTTAATCCTGCCCAGATAACTCCCTCTTCCTGGTGTGCGGTTTATGCTTTTCTTCGCGCTTGCGAGTTGAAGAACATTTCTACCCCATCTCTCAATTTATTTTGCAAATTCTTTAGTATGAATTGCCATAATTGTTTAATCGAAATTACTCCTCGGTGGAATGACGCGCTCGTGCAGTCGTTCTGGCAGTGTTTTCACGGATTTAAGAAGGGTGTAGCTGATTGGAAAAGCAGTTTCTTTGTTCTGGAGCTACCGTCCCGTTTGTGGCGTATTAATTTCAACCAGGAGCTGATAGGCCCCATTTGGTCGAATCCCTCGATATTGACCAGGGCTGAGTTGGAGCAAGCTAACGCTCTGTTAGACGAAGGTACTCACTACCGCATCCGTAGCTTTGCCTTGTTCAAACCTCTGGAGGAGTGTGCTATGGGTGAGTCTGCCTCTTTTCGCATTTTCTTTGCTTTTGTCTTTGCGCGTTTCTTTTGTTATAGGATGCTAACGGTTAATTCCCAGGTGACGCTGGCGCTCCTTTGAATGTTACGCCACTTCAAACTTTACCAGCTTCCCCCCTGCAGATGGCTCTAATCAGGGTAGCGTTCGTCCCCCGAGGAGGAGAACCAAGACGGTTGCCCGGGGAGGGCGAAAGCCCGTTAGCTCTGCCCAAGTTTCTCGCTTTGTGGAAACTTGGCTACCGGAGCGTCGCAAGAGGACGGACTCCAGCCCAGCCGTAACGACGGTGATTTCTAGTGATGATGAGGATGTGGATGTCAAGTCGGACCTTTGCCATGCCTCTTCCTTGCGTCGGAAAAAACTTCGATTTGCCACGGGTGAGCAGGCCACCGGGACTTCTTCTGTAGATGCAGCAACTGTTCCTATCTCTGCCGCTTCGACTGGGATGAGTGCCTCCCAACCGGTGGGAGTTACTGAGGCGCCGGCTGCTATGTGTTCTGCCGAGGCGGAGGTTCCATCGACAACGTGTCCTCTTCCTACAGTTGACGCTCCCGATTCTCCAATTTCTCATTGCATTCCTGACGTAGTCGCTACACCTTCTACTGCGGATTCGACTGCTGGGCTACCGCCTAAAGTCCTTCCACAACTGTTCTTTTCTCCTATCACGGATGTTTTTCCCGGGAGTTCTTCTCCCACTCCGTCAATCAATCTTTCTTATGGCAGTCCTACCGAGACCCCCTCCTACCGTATGGGCTTGAAGGGATTCTGCTTTGATGGTCTTCGTGATGTCGGGGTTCCCCAACCTTTTTCCAGGGATGCGTTTACTGCACATTTAATAGGAGAGATGCTGGGCTCCCAGAAGGAGAAGGAAAAGTTTCTTCAGCTTCCTCCACCGGCTCGTCTTCGCCATATGATGAATGATTCTCTGGATTTCTTCCGTCACCTGAACGATCTGTTCGAGATTCATGATCGCGCTGCTTTGCCATGTGTCCGTCGCTGATTGGTCACGCCCTTTCAGTGTTATATATAATGTTTTTTCTTCCTCCTTTTTCTTTTTTAATCTCCTCTCTCGCACGCTGCTGCTTTCTAGACAAACAACTCGCGCCGCTCTCTTCTTTTTGGTCTGAGACTCCTGGTGTTCTCTTTGCGAAGGTACACACCCTTTCTTTGCTCGTCACTTCTCCTTTATTGGTCATGGCTAAGACTAAGAGATCTTCCGATGAGGGGGATCCTCAAGGGTCAGCCAGAGAAGAAAAAATTAACATTACCCCCACTTCTCTCTATACTCTGCCCTTAGTTAATCGTAAACTTGTCGCGTGTAATGCGCGATTTCTCAGAGAATATCCCGTGCACGCTGCTTCTGAATCACTTCGCCTGAACAGCGTTCTGCTCGGTAACAGTAGAATATTATATGCTAAGTTATTTGACCATGGGTTTTGTCTTCCTCTTGACCCACTTGTTGAGTTGCTATTGGCTGATTCTGATTTGGCTCCGGCTCAATTGAGCCCTAACGCGATTTGCGTTGTCAGTGCCTTTGCCGCACTGTGCCGTTTCAAGGGGATCGAGTCTCCCACTCTGGCCCTGCTTCATGACATTTTCCAGTTGTATTCTCGTAAGGGGGTGATATCAATATCCCCTCGTTATGAAGATGGCTCGTTGAAGCCCTTTACCTGGAAGCTTATGGGTATCGAGTCTTCTGTTCCTCATTGGAAAGAAGAATTTTTTATTATTGATTTGCCCGAGCCGTTATGGAGGGTCGGCTTCAATGAGAAAATTAAAGATGGAGCTTGGGGCCATCGGAAGCTCTTTTCTGATCCAGAAGATGGCTGGTTGAAGACGCTACTTCAACTAGATTTCAGCGTTGATGCCCGAAAAGTGGCTAACGGTCTGGAAATGGAACAGTGCAAAAAGGGTGAGCGTTTGCCCTTTTTCTTTTTGTGCTGCCAAGAGGTACTAACGCTAATGTTTCTTTAACTGTGCAGTGCCTCCGCCTGGTTGGGAGCCCGAGTACTTCCGGAGGAAGAGGAAACAGGAACAAAGGAAGAAAGATGCCGCCGCCGCCAGGGCTGCTGCTGCCGCTGCCGCTGCAGAAGAGGAAGGCATTGCTACCGCTACGGGTACTACCTCATCGCCACCTCCTCGCACCCTTGTTGCAAGGAAAAAGAGAGTGAGGAAAACACGTGCCACGCAACCCGTTTCCCTCCACACTGTTGTTTCTTCAGAGGCGACAGTTGATCCCATTCCTACCGCGATACCTCTGGTTTCCACAGTCACCCAGGTATGCGTTCATTTCTCTCTAAGGTTTTCTTTTCTTCTGTATAATTTTCTTATCATGCGTGCACTGCATTTTCTAGGAGGCTTCCACTGTTTCTGCTCAGTCAACCTCTCCAGGTGATATGTCTGTTGCTGAGGTCCTTCAAGAGCGTCAGAAGAAGGCTCATTATGAGCTTCAGCACAGCCCTACCTCTTCTGCTGCGAATCCTTCTCGGAACGTCCCTGAGGGCGGCGGTATTCCTGCCGAACAATCGCAGGGTATTGATTTCGGTGGTAGTACTTGGTGGAGATGGGTCCCCAGTGCCCAATGCGGGAGGTTCCGACAGTCGACCCTCTTCTCCTGCCGCTCTATTTTTTGTTCCGATGTCTCCTCCCACTATCGCGAGAGGTGGCCCTGCCCCTACTTTGATAGTCGGTGCCTCTACTTATAATCCTCCCCTCATGCCCACTCATCATATTGGTTTGCATTCCTTTAGGGACAACATTTTGCAATTTCCTACCGGGACCGATCATGATTCCATTCTCGCGTCTACCTCTTACCTGGTAGCCGAGATTATGTCTCTTCCAAGGGAGAGGGATGCCTTTGCGCTAGGAGTGAGCAGGAGCGTATAAAATTTCTTCGCTCCCAAGCGCTTTCTTTTTTCTGCCACCTCCATTACATGGATGAGGAGAATTCTAGGATTGCCGCAAATGGGCAGGGGGAGATAACCAGGTTGCAGAACGAGCGCCAGAGTTTTGTGGATGCGCTTAACCTTGCCAACCAAGAAACGGAGTCTGCCCGACAGGAAGTGACGACTGTCAAGCAAGAGCTGGAGGCTGTCAAGCACGCTTTGGAGGAGGAGAAACGGAAAGGTGCCAATCTGACCGAACGCCTTTCTCGTGAGGAGAATGAGTTGCGCCAGGAGAGGCAGAGGAATGCCGAGCTGACTGCCGATCTGGCTTTAAACGTTGAGAAGAATCAGTGGTACTTGAAGGAAGGCGCAGGGCTCATGTCGGAGGCGTTGATGCATCATCATGGGGTAGAAAAACTCCGTATTTATGAGCTGTCCGCGTATTTTGATAGGAGAGTCTCCACTATTACTGATGACGACTTCTATTTATGGAAATCAAAGCAGCAAGGAGGAGTCAACGCACCACCCGCTCCTTAGTTTTTTGAATTTAGATATATTCTGATTTTTGCGGCCAACGAGCCCTTCCTTGTTTTGTAATATTAACGATATCACTTTTTGCCTTGGTTGGGCTACCCCTTTTGAACGGAACTTCTTTATCTGCTCTGTTTCATAATACTGCTTGCGCAATTATTCGTCCGTGGAGTTTGCTGCCGCGCCTCTATAGATATGCCCGCTTTGCTCTCGCATGACCTTCATACAGGTTCCTCAGCTGCCTTTTCGATGGCCTTATCGTTGCCTTCCGATAGCATTTCCAAGAATGACTCAGCATTGCTCAGATTCAAATCACCCTTTGTTGTCTGGGGAGCTTTCTTGCCCTGTTAGGCCTGCTACGACGTTGTTGTTTCAGTACGGATGTCTTTCCAGCCTTACTTTGCCGGGCATCGACCGCTCAATTTCTAGCTGGAGTGTCCCCTCCTTCCTTCCGTCGGAGATTGGCTTGGGGAGTGCCTCATCTTAGCGAGCTGTCTGATCAGGACCAGCCATCGCAAGGATAGGATTTTCACTCCTAAGCGTTGAAACCTCGCGTCCCTGGAATGTGCCTCATCTCAATGGGCCGTCTATGTGAGCACGGTTGCCACAAGGATAGGATTTTCACTTCCAGGACGGAGTTGGTCTCTCCTTGGGGTCGTGCCTCGTCTTAATGAGTCGTCTGTGTGAGCACGGTTGCCACAAGGATAGGATTTTCACTCCCAAGGATACCGGGGCGTGCCTCGTCTTAATGGGCCGTCTATGTGAGCACGGTTGCCACAAGGATAGGATTTTCACTCCCGGGAGCGTTTGGGGTCGTGCCTCGTCTTAATGGGCCATCTGTGTGAGCACGGTTGCCACAAGGATAGGATTTTCACTCCCAACGCTTAGTCATGCCAGGGCGTGCCTCATCTTAGTGAGCTGTCTGATCAGGACCAGCCATCACAAGGATAGGATTTTCACTCCTGGCATCCTTCACTATCTGCATTTTATTCAACAACGAACACACAGAAAGATATATCTTGTTAGAATAGTATTGATGTTACCAGATAGGGTGAGCTAGTTCCTGACGTGGTATAGCTTTGGTCGGGCTATATTCCACGAGTTCTGTAGAGGCATTCCATCGAGCGTTTCCAAGTGGTAAGCTCCTCATCCCACAATACGGGTGACGCGATACGGTCCATCCCAGTTTGGGCTGAGTTTGCCCATGCGCTGCCCTGCCGCTCGTCTATCTCTGAGCACTAAATCCCCAGCTTTGAGCAATCGCTCTTTGATTACATTGCATTTCATCATGTTTTTACTATCCATTTACTTGTTATTTGGTCAGTAAACCTACTGATTTATCCTTGTATTTCCCATATCTTAGCAGTTCTGGTCTGGAGGTAATATATAGAAGAATCTGATTTTTGGAGCGCTGAAGCTGTTTTCCCGAGTCTAGACCAGAGTCTAGGCCAAGACTCCGGCCAAGACTGATCCGCGGAAAAGAAATCATGAGCAGCAGCGTTGGGCCTTGCGAGCTGGCAAATCACAGCTGTCCAGTGACAAAGAGAAGGATCAGGAAGATATTTATTTAAGAATCCTATCAAGGATCTCCTTCCATCTTTGTATATTTTAAATTCCTATTTTTATTCAAAACAAATCAGGATAATTATTTAGGAGATTATCTAGGAGATTAATTAGGAGATTATTTAGGAGATTGAGTTGGAGAAGGACAGAGGAGTTTTAGCTTACTTATAGCTGAACTTGTCCTCCCCTTCTACACACTTCTTACGCTCTCTTCCTCTCTTCCGCCACTTTGTACCTTGCTCCTGGATTTAATTCTTTAAATCCACGGATTTATTTTATTTATGCAAGCAAGTATTTTTATAATTCATTCATGAGTACATCTAGCTAATCACTATTCTTGGTAAGAGCTTGAGAGCTATGTTTCTTATATTTCGTGAGATCTAATTACTCTTAATAATCTCTATTTTTGTAATTATTTATTTTCTGGTTTCTTTACTTCCTTGTTCAAGTTTAGAACTGACAATTCAGATTTTAGCTTGGGAGACCCAGTTAAATGAATAATACAACTCAGACCCGATTGACAACCGTGGGCCTCGACTGACAACCGAGGGTAAACTTGAGTTGGGTGTTGTCTTATCCATAGCAGCACTGCAAATATAGAGATGAACACCATTGAATCAGTGATCGAATCATAAGAACATAGCCCGTTCATGCTCTTATCGGGAACCTTCTTTTTACTGTTTTCAGTCTTGACCCCTGTCTAGGCCAAGTCTTTGGCCAATACTGTTTTGTGCTATTTTATTTCTTTCTGTTTTGTCTTTATTTTCAGATTCAACCAACCAAATTCAGTGACGAGGAAGTCAACCAAGAACTACAAATCCCCCGAAGTCTCTGTGGACGATCCTCTTACCACCATCTACAAGTTCCTTGTGGACAAGTGATAAGTTGTATTTCTACCCCTTTTTCTTATCTATTATACACTTATATTTGACGTGTTCGACGCGCGATCAAATTTTGGCGCCGTTGCCGGGGACTTCTAACAGTTTTGTAGTTTTAGTTTTTGTTTTTGTGTTTTTATTTTTTAGTTTTGCAGTCTTGGCCACGAGCTTGGCCAAACCGTAGGCCAAGCAGGAAATCATGTACAACCAGAGACAGCAAAACTTCCACTCCTTTTTCCAACAAGATCCGCCACAATACCACCAACAACAACAATACCCCATAAACTTCCAGAATTTTGTGCCAATCCCCCCTCAAAATCAGGTCCCCATGCCACAATTTCCACCTGCACCTCAACCAATGTTGCCCACTAGTGTTCCTATAGAAGAGACTCTCCAAAAGTTCATGATGGCGACCCAGATTAGCCTAGTGGAGATGCAGAGACAGATCACTCAATTGACACTCGAAAATTTCATGATGGAGACCCAGTCCAGCCTAGTAGAGATGCAGAAACAGATCACTCTGATAGCACAGAAGAAATTAGACGATGAGGAAGAAGATGAGGAGGATGAGGAAATCCAGACAGAACCAGTCTTGGTCAAACCTGTGGCCAAACCTGTTGAAAGGTTCAAAGAACTAGAGGAAGTGATAGAGATTCCTCCACCTTTCCCTCCTAGGTTTGTGGACGTCACTGGGCACGCTGCTAATGAGGATTCTGAATTAAATGGAACTAACTCTTTTGATCATGCTCCTAGCGGAGAAATCCCATGTGAAAAGTTGAAGGAAGGAGAATTCGTGGACACTATTTCTAATCCTATTTTTGAGCCAGATTTTGATATTTTTAACAGCCATGAATTTCCCATAGTTAATCCTAACCCTCTACCTTCAAGTGTGCAGGTACCAAAAATTGAACTTGAAAATAGTCTTGGCCTCGAGCTTGGCCAAGCCGTAGGCCAAGATTTATCTTTGCCAGCTAACCCCCCCAAAACCATGGAGTGGTGGACTGATAATCTTCTCCAGCTGCTCGCTACTGTTCACAGTAGCCAAAACTCACCTTTTGTGATGCAGGGACAACAAAATTATGAGCTGGAACAACCTCCCGACCCATTCAATTTTATACCTAAAAAGGTTGTCCAAGGAATGCCACCCAAAGATCCTGACAAGTTTAGCGCATGGAGGGGATTAGGAAAAGTTTCTTGATAAGAAATCCACAGCAATGTCGAGCCCAAGACAATAAATAAGGGCGCTTCATGGGAGGCAACCCATGTTTTTTATTTCATCTATTTTTATTTTTATTTTTTTTAATAAATTAGTTCATAGGTTTTTCATTGATCCACCTCTCATTCTTTACACTTGTTTCCAAGGCTGCTGCAGCGCTAGGAAGGCATTCCAATCAGAGGAAAAATTAAGCTTCGGCGGTTGTCTTGGCCTAGCCCTTGGCCAAGACATTTGCAGAACCAGCCAAGCATCCCCTTCTAGTTGCGGATCTAGGCCAAACATCAGGCCAAGACCCTCCCGCTCCAGCAGCTTGACCAGCTTTTGCCCCCAGGTCGTTTCTTTCTTTTCTTTTTATTTTTTCCGTCTTTTATTTGTCTCTCCACACAATGAGGACATTGTGTCTTTTAAGTGTGGGGAGGGTGTCAGTTGTGAGAGTCTATTTTGTGTTTTGTTGTGAATATTTTTTGATATTTTTGAGTCAATTTTTGCGTTTTTCTTTTTTCTTTTTGCATAAGTATGCCCAGTCTTAAGTCTGTTTTGCATGATTTTTTGTTCTTTTCTTTTTATGTTTGTTTGAGTCTATCTTGATGAGTGTACACCGCCCCCAGTTTTTAACATAGGCTGTTTAGTTCATCACTGAAAATACATGTAGACACTTGTCTAGGCGAAACAATGCTATAGTAACAGGGAAGCGAATGAGCGTAACTTGATCAATGCCTAAGGGGCATATTATCTAATGTCACCCAAACAAACACTATCCACATGGTCTAAAGGACGTCTAGCTTAAAACTTAACTTTCATTAGGGTGTCTAGGCTTACTGCGCCTGATTTGAGTGTGCTGTTCTATCTGTTTTAGTGTGAGACATAAAAAGGTGCTGGAATGTCATAGCAGAATATAGCAAAGGTGGAAGTTCTGGGTGCCCAAAAAGAACAAGCTCTGTCTATATGCATATGCCTGTAAAAATACATAGGGCATAGAGAAAAAATGATGATGCATATGTCTGTAAAAATACAAAGGACATAGAAAAAAAAGAGAGAATAAATCTGCTGAAAATGATTTAAATGGCACTAGTCTTTAGGCACGTTTGGATAGAATAACACTCGGTGGGACTCAAATCTGTGGTAAATCTTGACCCTATACATTATAAATAAAATCTAGCAGGATGTCTTGATACCATTTAGATGAGGTTTGTTTAGGGTATTGATTTTTCCTTGTTAGTCTAGCATTGGGTCGCTTAGGGAAGTGTCTTGGTAAATTCAGTGGTGAGGTGAACAACCGAAAGGAGAACTCTAGGGGTCTTGGTGTCTTTTCTATTTTTGTTGTGTTTTTATTTTTGTTAGTGAGTCTTTGAGTCTGTATGCTTGAGGGCAAGCATAGTTTAAGTGTGGGGAATTTGATTACATTGCATTTCATCATGTTTTTACTATCCATTTACTTGTTATTTGGTCAGTAAACCTACTGATTTATCCTTGTATTTCCCATATCTTAGCAGTTCTGGTCTGGAGGCAATTTATAGAAGAATCTGATTTTTGGAGCGCTGAAGCTGTTTTCCCGAGTCTAGACCAAATAATGAGCAGCAGCGTTGGGCCTTGCGAGCTGGCAAATCACAGCTGTCCAGTGACAAAGAGAAGGATCAGGAAGATATTTATTTAAGAATCCTATCAAGGATCTCCTTCCATCTTTGTATATTTTAAATTCCTATTTTTATTCAAAACAAATCAGGATAATTATTTAGGAGATTATCTAGGAGATTAATTAGGAGATTATTTAGGAGATTGAGTTGGAGAAGGACAGAGGAGTTTTAGCTTACTTATAGCTGAACATGTCCTCCCCTTCTACACACTTCTTACGCTCTCTTCCTCTCTTCCGCCACTTTGTACCTTGCTCCTGGATTTAATTCTTTGAATCCACGGATTTATTTTATTTATGCAAGCAAGTATTTTTATAATTCATTCATGAGTACATCTAGCTAATCACCATTCTTTGTAAGAGCTTGAGAGCTATGTTTCTTATATTTCGTGAGATCTAATTACTCTTAATAATCTCTATTTTTGTAATTATTTATTTTCTGGTTTCTTTACTTCCTTGTTCAAGTTTAGAACTGACAATTCAGATTTTAGCTTGGGAGACCCAGTTAAATGAATAATACAACTCAGACCCGATTGACAACCGTGGGCCTCGACTGACAACCGAGGGTAAACTTGAGTTGGGCGTTGTCTTATCCATAGCAGCACTGCAAATATAGAGATGAACACCATTGAATCAGTGATCGAATCATAAGAACATAGCCCGTTCATGCTCTTATCGGGAACCTTCTTTTTACTGTTTTCAGTCTTGACCCCTGTCTAGGCCAAGCCTTTGGCCAATACTGTTTTGTGTTATTTTATTTCTTTCTGTTTTGTCTTTATTTTCAGATTCAACCAACCAAATTCAGTGACGAGGAAGTCAACCAAGAACTACAAATCCCCCGAAGTCTCTGTGGACGATCCTCTTACCACCATCTACAAGTTCCTTGTGGACAAGTGATAAGTTGTATTTCTACCCCTTTTTCTTATCTATTATACACTTATATTTGACGTGTTCGACGCGCGATCACTCTCTCACTTGCCGGTTGTGGTATTGCGCCATTTTTCTTTTGTAGTGCAGAGTTTTCAGTAGTGTTTCCTCATGTGTTTCTGGTAGGGCGTCAAGGTTAGCACGTAACCTTTCCTCGTTATTTTCTTCTCTGAAATGAGCCACCCGAAGGCTCATCATTCCGATCTCAACCGGTGTGATAGCTTCGGTTCCGAATGCTAACGCAAACGGGGTCTCTCTAGTGCCGGTCTTAGCAGTCATGCGATAAGCCCATAGTACGTATGGCAGTTCATCCGGCCATTTCTTTTTGGAACCTTCCAGGTTTCTTTTGATGCCACTAAGGATGTTGCGGTTGGTTACCTCTGCCTGGCCATTGGTTTGGGGGTGTGCTACGGAAGAGAACCTTTGTTCGATCTGGAATCCCGCACACTGATCCCTGAAGAATTGGCTTGTGAACTGTGCTCCATTGTCGCTAACCAGTATGCGCGGAACCCCGAATCGCATGATGACTTGGTGTTTGAAAAAATGCCAAATTTTTTCAGTGGTGATGGTGGCTAACGTCTCGGCTTCGGCCCATTTTGTGAAGTAGTCTACCGCCACGACCACGAATTTTAGCTGAGATCTAGCCATTGGAAATGGGCCTAATATGTCAATGCCCCATTTGGCAAACGGGCATGGAGCAATTATTTCTGAGATTGGCGTGGCAGGTTTTCGAGGGATCTTAGCGTATTCCTGACATTTCTGACAGGTTTTCACGAAGTTATGGCAATCTCTTCGTATGGTGGGCCAGCAGAATCCCGACCGAAAGACTTGAGCTGCCAGAGTATCGCTCGCGATGTGCATGCGGCATATCCCTTCGTGAATTTCTCTCAGCACATGCAGGCCTTCTTGTTCCGTTATGCATTTAGCGGCTGGATGGGAGAAGCACCTCCGTATTAACTCTCCATTGTAATATGTACATCGCGCCGCCTGTTTTAGGATTTTCCCTCTTTCCGTAATTTCTTCTGGTAGCCTATCATGCTTCAGATATTCTACCACTGGGATCCTCCAGTCACTTTCTATTTCTTCCACACACAACGATGTTTGCTCCTCCATGAAAGAGGGTATGGATAGCTCCCCGTAATGTACCTTGTTGGGTATGGAGGCGTCTGCGTTGGCTGCCATCTTGGCGAGGCTATCGGCCTCTTCGTTACTTTCTCTAGGGATGTGCTCGAAGATGACCCGAGTGTCTTTTTTCTGCATCTCCGACAGCTCACGCTTTACTTTGGCCAAGTATTGAATCATGACGGGTTCTCGGGCTTGGGAGTTTCCAAGGACTTGATCCATTATCAATTTAGAATCTCCTCGTATCTTTAGGCGCAAGCCGTATTGCTCTTCCGCCACGGTAGAGGCTTACAGGGCGGTGTACATGCCCTTCACTTCGTACGAGGACGGCGCTGACTACCTCGTCAGCTACTCCCAGGTATAGGTATAGCTCATCGCCGAACTCAGGCCTCGTTAGCACTAGATCGGATGACAAGTAGGCTTTCAGTCCTGCAAACGCGTTTTCACATTCCTCTGTCCACCCGAATGGGGCCTTATTTCGAATGACCTTGAAAAAGGAGAGGCATCTCTCTCCTTGCTTAGATATAAACCGTCCTAACGCGATGATGCGGCCAGTGAGCTTTTGTATTTCTTGACGGTTCGCGGGGATATCATGTCCTGAATGGCCTTTACCTTTGAAGGGTTGGGCTGAATACCCTTTCGGCTGACCACGTAGCCCAAGAATTTTCCCGTTTGGAATGCGAACATACACTTTCATGGGTTCAGCTTCATTTTGTATTTTTTTCATCACATTGAAAACTTCTTCCAAATCGGCAAGATGGTCTTCGAAGCTTCGACTTTTAATCAGAATATCGTCCACGTAGGCCTCTACATTTTTCCCTATTTGCTGTTCGAAAATCTTATTCGCCATGGGCTGAAACATTGCCCCAGCATTCTTCAGCCCAAACGGCATTGCGGTGTAGCAATATGTGTCCCTAGGGGTGATGAAGGCAATTTTTTCTTCGTCTTCTGCGGCCATTGGGATTTGGTGATACCCAGAGTTGGCATCCAGAGAGCTTAAATAAGCGTACCCTGCATTTTGGTCGACCAGCTGGTCAATTCGAGGAAGGGGATAGCAATCTTTGGGACAAGCATTATTTAGGTCAGTGAAATCGATGCACATGCGCCAATCTCCGTTAGGCTTTGAAACTAGCACCAGGTTAGCCAGCCAAGTTGGGTACTGAACTTCTCGAATGAACCCCGCGTCCATGAGCTTCAGTAACTCCTTCTCGATAGGTGCTACTTTTTCTCATGAAAAGGCGCGTCGTTTCTGCTGAATAGGCTTGGCCTCAGGGCTGACGTTTAGTCGATGCTCCGCGACTTCTCGCGAGATTCTAGGCATGTCCGCTAGTTTCCATGCGAATTCTCCCTTGCATTTTCTTAATAGTCGGGTTAGTTGCACGCTCTCTTCAGGGCTCAGTTTCTCACTGACCAAGAGATTTGCCTCATTGTCCTCAGCGATAGGTATTGACATCATCTGATCTAGTGGCTGAGTGCGTTTTTCTTCTTTATCATCGAAAGGATCATCTGCCACGCAAATGTAGCGGTCATAACTCCTCTGAGTCATAAGCAAATAACATTCGGCTGCCAATTTCTGGTCTCCTCTGATTGAGACCACTTCGTCCCACGAGGGGTATTTCATCCGCAGGTGTTTTTGGGATATCGCTACCCCGAAACGATTGAGGAATGGTCGCCCCAGTATAGCGTTGTATGGTAACGTTAGGTCTACAACCAGGAATAATAGCTCTTCAGAGCGCTTGGATGTGTCTTCTCGGAAGTACACTGGCAAGGATGTTATTCCGGCTACCGGTATCGGTACGCCATCAATCCCGACAATTGGCCTCACGCATGGCGCTAGCTCCCCATGAGGGCGTTTCATCAAGTTATACGCTTCCAGCGAAAATAGATTTACTGCGCTCCCGTTGTCAACAAGGGTTCTCCTTACCCCGTGACTTCCTATGACAGGTGTGACTACCAACGCGTCGTTGTGTGGGAAAACAATGCCCTTTTTGTCTTCTTCTGAGAAGGACAATACCATTCTATCTAAGGCATTTATCGCCTCAATTTTTGCCTGGGCGCTTTCTCGCTTGCGCTTTTCCCCAGGACTGGGCGTTTGTGGTATGGCCTCCTCGAAGTAGGGTGTTCCCCCGGCAATAATATTAATCATAGGCATCTGATCGCTATGAACAACGAGAGCTTCTCTATTTTATCCAAGGGGAATTGCGTTAGCCCCCGTGGCGCGTGAAGGCGTTTGCCTCTAATCAGTTGTCATTCCCGTTGGGTTGTTCCTGGCCTCTTCTCTTGCCTTGGTGGCAAATTCTCCTAGGTAGCCCTCTTCGACCAGTCGCTCTATGGCCAATTTCAATTCTCTGCATACATCTGTCGAATGTCCCTTGACCTTGTGGAACTTGCAATACGCGTTTTCCCTTCCTCCCATGATCACTCCTGGCTTCACAGGAGCTGGATATCTAATGGGCAGATTTCGCTGTTGGACTATCGCTAGGATTTCAGCCCTTGGGAGTATAAGAGATGGAAGGTCAGGATCATATATCTGGCCTTTTGGCAGATCCGCTTGTTTCCTAGTGGGGGATCCTCCGGGTCTTCCTTTCGAGAAATTGCCTCTCTGCTGGTTAGAGGCCTTGACAGTATGCTCTTTTCGTTGCCCATGATCATCAGTGGGTCGCGCGTCAGGGGCACTACTATGCGGGGCGTTAGGGGCCACATATTGGTCCGTTGGCATGTCTCGGATCCATTCTCTATTTTCCTCCTCTTCTATTCTCGCATAATTATGCGCTTTCAGCCTCAGCGCATCCAGGGGCATTGGTGGGTCCACCGTTAGCGTGTCTCTCAATTTTCCGTATCGGCAGTTGCGTTTTAGGGCCTCAACCGCAAAATCAATAGTGACCCCTGGCGTTAGGGACATTTCAAGATCAAATCGACCTAAAAAGTCGTTCAACGATTCCTGCGATTTTCGATGGATATCGAATAGTGCAGTTGCTGACTTCCTGATAGGAATAGCCGTGCTAAACTGACTTTTGAATTTTTCTTCCAGTTGAGAAAAATTATCAATAGATCCGGCCGGGAGTCCCTCAAACCAGAGACGTGCCACGCCTGACAGCGTCATTACGAAGATCTGACACAATGTTGCGTCGCTGCGCGTTTGGAATTGCACAAAATCTTTCACCTTATTGAGGTGAGAAATGGGATCTTTCGTGCCATCATATGATTCTGCTGGGAGTTTCACATGTCGATGGACTCTGTGGTGCCTGACACGGTAACTGAACGGATGGCTAACGTTAATATCAGGGACCCCACGAGGCTGATGCGGGTGTGGAATTTCAACGTCATATCTGAGATTCTGAGGGTCATATTCCTGATGCCGCCTGGGAGATCGGCTGCGGCTTCTTTGAGTTCGAGCTCGTCGACCTCTGCTGCTAGACCTCTCACTGTATCTAGGAGATGGCTCTCTCAATATATCCCCTCGTCGATCATCCCAATGTTCTCTGTACTCATCGCATCGGCGGGCTACTTCAGGGATAGAGATTCCTCCCCTGTATTGTCCAGAATGTTCAGCAGGTCCACGCGCGAGCGGCGGGATGTTTATGGGGGCCAATGAGAATGGTAAGGAGGATGGGAGTCCTCTGGATTGTCGGGGCGATAATGGTCGTTCATTGACAATGGACGGGGTGAAAACTACTTGGGAGGACACACCAGGTCTTGAGGCATGAGGAGTAAATCCAGCAGCCATCTCTGTCAACTGATCCAATTGAGCTTGGAGAGCTGCTATTGAATTTGCGAAAGGGTTGTCCGCTTCACCTATCATGGATCTCCCTACTTGGGGGGTAAGACGACTGGTTCCTGCTACGTGAGAAAAGGGAGAACAAATCTGGAATGTAATTTCTTCCGTACTTTGCCCAGGAGGAAGATCTGATTCTCCCGCAGTGACGTCCTGCACTGGGGTGGAGGTATCAGAGGTAGCGAAGGTAAACAGTCGTCTGCGGGTGTTGTATGGGATGTTGGAAGTTTGGGACAGCGCCGGATCTGACTCTAAGGCCATAATCCTTCTAGCTTCGGGGAGGAGGAGCTTGGTTATTAAGGATGCTCACTTAATAGAACCAATGCTCTCAATGAAAGCACCAATTTGATAAGATTTTATCTTCTGCCGAAGGATATATGGTGGAACAGCTCCTCTCAGATCGGTGCTCACGATGGTCCGCGGTACCTGCAATACGCCGGAGGGGGTCTCCGGCGGAAACACTCCGATGCTTAAGTCAGTATGTGTACTGAATTTGGCAGAGCTTGGGCCAGTCAGATTATGCTTACCTGCCTCCTTTGAGGGGGAGGTATATATATAGAAGAATTGAGCATATCCGCGTTTGGGGATAGCTAGAGAGCTATCCCTAACGTTAGAGATCGTGGTTCGCCCCTCGGATGATATGTTACCGTGGCGATAGCCATGGGATAAATGCTGCCGCGATAGGGTAGCGACTGAGTGGTCCCCCTGACGTGTGGTATTCCTCAGAATGAGACAGCTCCTCGAGCCATCTAGAAAGTTCAGAGATAATGTGTATAGTGGTAGTCGGGGTCGAACACAGGGATTGTGAGAGACTGATCTAAGGTCTTGAATGAATTCACGGGATAAAAGCACGAAGAGTAACAATCAAGGGGGGTTTTTACTTGGCTAAACGAGTTAGCCAAGATTGATTGGGGAGCTAACAATTTCTATCTAAGAAAGCAGTATTCGGGGTCTCGAATGTCACGTTCGAGGTCCCGAATGATAAAGTAAGTAAATCAGCAAATGAGTTCAGAAATAACAAAACAGAAATAATAAGCTCAAACAATCAGAGGGAGAAGGATTCTTAGCAAAGGCATTCTTGGGTTGCATTCGGGGGCTCGATCGTCATCAGCACTGAAATATTCCATTCGAGACATCATAGAAATGACATAGGGATCAGATTCCTCGGATATCCCCTACTTTTCTCTTAAGAGAAACTACCCCGCATTTCCACATATGAGGTAGTCTTGACAGTTCGCCATCCCTCCAGGCACGAATGCGGGAGGGCCATACTCAAACTGCCCATGACGCTAAGAAAAGACAGATCTAGAGCTAAAGATCCCTCAGTTTGTCAGGCTCGTGACTTCGCTCTAATCAATTACTCACCCTATCTATTCGAGACCACTTCAGCGCAGTTAAGACTAAACAGATGCCTACTTGTTTCATGCAATTTTCCTTCCGTATTCATCACATAAATGGCGATACTCACACAAAATAATAATCAGTTAATCAAGCCTCAAATTATTTCATGCCAAGATGTAATTAAAACGGTAAGCAATTGAATATGGTATCAAGAATATATTAAGCACATGAAAGCCTCGAATCTACCCTTGCAACCCTTGAATCACCCTTGCTAAGAATTAAAGATTTAGCTACTCATACTTGAAAATAAATAAATGATAATTAAAGAAAACATAACAAGATAAATAAAGAGATTAAGGGAAGAAAACTTGTTACTAAAAACCGTTTGAAGCCCGGCGGCAAGGTTGAGGTTGAGCTAATAAGAACTAGAGAGATAAACTAGAGAGAAGTCTAAGAAAACTAAAGCTAATGATTTTCTAAAATATGCTGAGTGGTAAAAATGATAAGAGATGTCCTAAACTACTCTTAGATGCCCTTTATATACTAGAGCTCTAAGCACAAAATATCTTCAGCCTGAAACTAGGGACAAAATGCATTAATTGAAAGCCTAAAAAAGTGGATCCATGCTCCTTAAAGCACAAAGCTGAAAAAGCATAAAGCTGTCTGATTTTCCTAGCTTTGGCAGGTCTGGATTGGGCTCAAGGGCTGACTTGGTCAGAGCGGTAGGTATTTGGTGGTCAGTGCAGAGCGTCAGAACAGTGTCAGGAGGATCACGTGGAAGCTTTGGCGAGAGGACACGTGGAAATGTCGTTCTTTGCCCTTCGGGGGCCCGAATGGGGAATCCGATTCGGGACCTTAAGCGCTGCTTTGGACTCGGGACCTCGACTCTTGGTCTTGAAGCTCAAAACTGCACAAAATGCCCTAAAAATGCATCTTTTCGCATAAACTCCCATTTTAGGCCTAAATCTGCAAAAGTAATGAAAACAAGGGTAAATTAGCAGAATCATGCCTTAAATGGGTGAGAAAATGGGGAGAAAATCGTGCATAAAAACATGCTATCAATTCTCCCTTAAAAGGTCCTTTTAGGAATGCCCCATCTACATCTATGATAGGCCTACAACCATTCTTGAAACCTCTCTTCATTGCAGCAAAACAAACATACAAGCCTTTAAAAACCTTTTCCCATCAACTTCTTCAGTGTCCAAAGAAATGATGCTGGCCGCATTACTCCTTCTTAGTTCATCAGCGCAATCTTCTAATCTATCAAATTCCAAATCTATTTTTCCTTGCAACATTGAGATAATCTTCTTCTTAGCCCATCGATATTTAGTCATTGAAGGCTCAATAGTCCATTTTGCATATACACCATCCATGATATCTTGTTGGGTCATTGCTAAGGCTGACAAACCTCTTTTCCTGATGAAATATTCAGCCATCACCCTGTAAGTTAACCTTGACCTCCTTAACACTTCTTAACACAATGCAGAATGAGTTGGTTGACAAGTCTTCACTTTCCAGTTTCCACTCCTGCAGTATATGCTGCATAGAATCCTCTAATCATAGTCTTCATCTTTACATTCAGCTCTGCATCGATTTGCTTCATCTTTCACATACTTAATGTCTCTATGTTGGTGGACAGCTAATTTTTCTATAGCCATCTTGAATTGGGCCTTGTTTAAGAATTTGAGGCCAGTAATAAAAATAGAAACTTTGTTTTCAGGTTTGAAAAACTGAGATCTTGAAGTCCTCCGAGTGCCATGTTCACCATCAGTTGTTACCATAAAACTGCCTTCATCATCACTATAGTTTGGTTCTCCATCATTGCTATTACATAGTATAAATGTCTGCTGATCATTATGTCCGCCTTCAGCATTAATGTTGTGTAGCTCTTCAGCCTCCATCTCAGTTGCAACCTGCTCCACCTTATACTTTTTTATTTTTTCTTATTTTCTCCAATAGTCCCTTCAATACATTCCTCCCGTGTTGCAACTCTTCATCTTCATTATCAGTTAAATCCTCGACATTCACTAAGTATTTTTCAGGGACCTGGAAACCATTAGCCTTGTTCCCACGTAGAGCTATTTCAACATCATTAGTACCTATTGACAACCAACACCAACCTCACCATCATACCAGAAAGATTTCAGATGAGTCAGCAAAGTAGGAGACATGATAAAAAGCAGAAGACACGTGTGCTGGAAAAAAGAAGAAGGACTAGAAATATATGCAAGTGGAGACTCTGTCTGTTTCTCTCTTTGTCTGCTAGTGAGAGCCTTGTTTGTTTCTCCACACTCTATTTCTAGAGCGCACACACACACATATATATATCAAAATAGTTGCAGAATATATATATATATATATATATATATATATGTGTGTGTGTGTGTGTGTGTGTGTGTGTGTGTGTGTGTGTGAAAGTTGCAAGATTCATCTCGTCAAATAACAACAACAATAATAAACAACTATTTGTCAATTTTTCAACTATATATCTTTAAGAATTAGGATTGCACCAGTCATTTGAAATTTAACCTTTAAACACTTCACTCGGATCATTACCTTCCTGCTCAGCACCTTCACCCTCACCTTGCTCCCCATATTGTTTCTTACTTTCACCATTAAGTTCTTCCTCATGCTGCTGATCATCATCATTGACTCCAGTCTCCACATTTAAGTCATCGAGTCCTATATCCTCTATTAAATCTTCCACGAATTGAGCCTCTATTGTTGCCTCCTTAATAGTATCCTCATTATCCCCTCCCCAATCATCACCCTCATCTTGGACATAACCATCACTAACAATATCATTTTCAAAGCCATTACGCTTCATTATTCCAATTGCAACCCTTACTTTTTGGCCCATTATGTTTCAACTATAACAACTCTCATCAATTCTAGACCCACCCACCTCATTAACTCTGCAGCTGTCACTGTTCAGTTCATTTGCATCAACAGTCTCATCACCTCTCTCCAAGTCATTACTATCTCTGTACTTATCTTCCTCATTTATTAAACCGAGTCTTATACCCGTCACCTTAGTGTTATCGGTAGACAACAAAGGGTGAAATTTATCACCATGTTCCACATAGATAGTACCCTCACCACTAGTGAATAAATGGCTAACTAGGGGAATAATAGTAGCATCATTAGAAATCTTAAATATAGAATACGAGTTGGGGAGTTTAAAATAAAGACAATTTAACAACATTAGGTATGTTATTGTGTCATGATCCACATCCATATCGTCAACAAAACCGCTGATGGTTGCCGAAACCAACAAAAATAAATACTACAATTCACCATGCACAAATATAAATTAAACTGCAGCAAGTGGTAAAAAGAGATCGTTTCACAGAGATTTCACGACTAAATTAATTCTTGTTCAATGACCAAAATTCATAACCGTGGTAAATACCAATAAAAGGGTTGTTCGTATTGCAATTAATCAAACAAATAAAAGAAACGAAAACAGTAAACAGGTGAAGATTGATTAAACTCAAGTGACAAGTAATTCCCGGTAAAGACTCTAATCAAACCATGATTCATTCAATTGATCATCGACGCAAGTATTTTCAAAACCAATTTTCATAGAAAGGTGATGGTTGTCGAAACCGTCAAAAATAAAAAGAGTACAATTTACCATGCACAAATATAAATTAAACTGCAGCAAGTGGTAAAAGGATCGTTCCTTAGGGATTCGGTGGACAATTTCAATTCTTTGTAATGAAATATGATGGGTGGTAAATACCAATAAGTGGGGGTTGAGTGCAAATAATAAAAGAAGCAGAATTAAAGAACAGTAAACAGATTGAGTGTGTGTAACCAAGTGATAGACTTCCCAGTAAGGATTCCTTCTAGCTTATGATTCGACTAGGTTGATCATAGATGCAAAAGTGTTAAACACTAAACTTATAGGATGGCTATAGAGATCAGGTATTGGTCACCTAGATCTCCTACTTTCCTCCTACACAAGACTTCCAAAGAGACACTCTATTGGAAGTCCCTAATTATCCTAATAATCCTAAGAGACACTCTATAGGATTTAATCAGGGCAATCGATAGACACAGGGAAAGACCTAATCCCAGGCCTGGGATAGAGAATCGTGTCTATCCTATAAACCAGATCTGATCCTTCTTCTAGCCGTCACCAGCTAGTCACCTTCGTATTTCTCTTGGCAATGTAGACTCCAAAGCCGCCAGAAAAGACTGTAATCGTTCCAAATCTTAAGTGAAGTTGATCAGGCTTTACTAAGAACAAGGACAAGTTGTCATGCAAACAAGAAGGATAAGAATATAAGTGTAGAGTGTGTGAAGTGCGATTTGATCTCACAACCTAGGAATCATGGCTTTGAATCCTTACCAGAAAGAGATTGTTTAGCCTAGCATCGACATAACAATAATAATAATAAAGAGATGAACATAAACTGAATCAGAATTAAATTAAATAAAGAAGGAAATAGAATAAGAGTTTGAGCTGCAACAATGGCAGAACGTGAATAAGGAAGAAGACCCCCTTTTTCCTCTATCCAGCAGCTAATTTAAATAGAAACTTAACTACTTCTAATCTCCTATAAACTAGGTAAGGATAGAATAAAATAAAATCAAATAAAAGCTAATTGTTTTTAAATGGAAGAGTTCTAATCGGAGAGTGATTTCTTCAAAATAAGTCTTCTGGAAGGAAACAGCTCGCATCCAGCTCACGGCCCAAGCCCAGTCTGACTTCTCATTAATTCAGTTGACTCTGGTCAACGCTTCTAGTTTCTTTCCTTATCCCAAGTCTGGGATAAAATAGCTCTGCGACCATCAAAACAGCTCTGATAAAGGCTCTTCTGACTTCTTTTGAATAATTCTGCTTCTCAGCAGCATATCTGTGGAAAATGAGAGAAAAGCCAGCATTTAGCAGTATCATCATCCCAAAACAGAAGTGAAAAGATGATGAAAAGATGACATTTTAGCACTTTATCAAAAGGCTATAGAAATCAGAGACACTCTAGACTTCCTACTCTCCTCCTACTCAAAATTACCAAAGAGACACTCTATTGGAAATTCCTAATCGCCTTAACAATTCTAAGAGACACTCTATAGAATTTAATTAAGTGATTGATGAACACGCAGGGAGAGACCTTTAACAAACCTAAGAGAGAGACACTCTACTCCTATAAGTAAGATTCTACTCTTTTTCTAATCAACTCGCAAATCAATTAGTTGCCTTCGGATTCGTGGTAACAATGTAGACTCCAAAATTACCAAGAAAGACTGTAACTAAACATGTTTGGTTTTAAATTGATTAGGTTTAAAATAAACACGAAGAGTTTTGACCGTAAATCAAAAGGAGTAAAAATACAAAAATTGGAATTTAATAAGAACAAATTTGATCTCACAAAAGAAGAATCATGGCTCGATGGCCTTTACCAGGAATGAAATAATTTAGCTAGAACAAGACATAATTAAAATCATAAGAGAAATAAACATGAAATAGAATTAATTAATTAAATTGTAAAGAATAAAGTTGCAGCATCAATGGCAGGAAACAAAATTGAGGAAGAAGAACTACCTTCCTTCTGCCAAGCTGTTCTTTTAAAAAGATCAACCTAATCCTTATCTCCTAAAATCTCTAGATCTGATCTTGAAAGAGTCTTGGTTTTTCCTAAACTGAAATTGAAATGTTTAGCTATTACAAGAGATTGTAACAGCAGCAGGGCTGCTTCTTCTAGAAGCGTAGAGTGCGTGATGCGTCTTTCATTTGGCAGCCCAAGCCCATGTTGGCGTGCGCTTTATGATTCCAGGCCCATATGGTTGATTTCCATGCACATTTCTTCCAATTGATCCCTGGGTCCATGATCTGCAAAAATGTGATAAAAGTATCACTAGCAGCAGCAATAATCATCCAAATAAACTGGATTGAATGCACAAAAATCATGATGAAAGCATTCAATCAACCGCCCATATATTTCAGTTCATTACCCTTCCACAATACCACCGCACCAATATATAAGTGTAGTCTGCCCATAGAGACCACACAACAGAAACCCCAATCTACCGACAAGACCACAACGAAAGCTATGTTACCAAGGAAACATACCCCACTATCGAAGATTCCAATAAAGAAATGTACCAACAGAAGCTCCAATGCAACCCTCTTTCTTCGCTAAACAGTAACGCACGTTGATCAGTTGTCGAAGCCGTAAAAAATAATAAAGAAAACCTACTAGCTAATGCACAAAGAATTGTGTAAAGTGGTAACAAGGTCGAACACAGGGACTAGATGTAGATACTGACTTTTATGTATGACAAGAGCAAACAAACTGAAATAGTAACCAATGGGGGTTTTGAGAGTTGTTGTTTAAACTAATTATTAAACTAAGCAAACAAGTAAATAAATATGTGAAATATAATGGGAGAAGAATCTTGGCAGAAGTATATTCTCTGGTTGCATCTAGACCTAGTCAATCACTAGTGTAGATATATTATGTTCCTTGTCATAGATACGCTATAGGGGCCAGATACGTTTAGGCCCCCTACTTTTCTTCGTACGAGAAGCTACCTCAAGGTGCATTTATGAGGTAACCTTAACACTCTGCCGTCTCCCAAGGTACACGTTTATGGGAGCAATACTTAGAGGTCTATTAAGCAGAAAAAGACGTACCTAGGGCAAGACACTCAGTGCGTTCGAGGCACTACCCTAGTTGACCACTTGCCCTAGTCAGATTAGACCAGTTCGACGTGATGACTCTGAACTAGTTGTCTACTTTACCCTGTAGCCTCACGTTAGTTATTACTACAAAGACGACTTTAATCACCTAGATTCAATTAAGAGTTGATCAGGCTTCTAATTAACCCTAGGTAAATTGACAAGATCCTGACAAGTGAACAAATACGACAAGGAAATTATTAAGTACAAATTAACCTCATGACTATGCTAAGAAACCATTGAAATACCTCTGCCAAGACAAAGGAGTTTAGCTACTCATACCAGCAATGAAATAAATATAAGAAGAAGACATAGAAGATGAAAGAAATGACTTTAAAATTGTAAGCATCTGCAACGTATGTTATCTAGGCCTAGACAATCTGCAGCTAGGCCTTGACACCTGCTGTTCCAGCAAAACTCGTCCAAAATCTGTGCATTCTGCATCTTTCTCTTCCTCTAGCCCAGATATGCAAAAAGGTGGAAATAACGACAAATCAGCAACATCATGTTCAAAATAGGGCAAAGAAAGAAGGAGAAAATATATACAAAATTACACTATATCACACACACGCGTCCTCTTCACCACCTTGCAAATAAATCGTCCTTCTCAATTTGACTCCCTCAACACCACATCGCGTTTCCCCCAATCCTGATTCTCCTGTAATTTTCTAGGTATTCTTGATATTTGGAATTTGCTTTTTGTCTATTTTACAAGATAAGAGTAAGGCTGGGTGTGAAGAATTGGAAAAGGTTAGGTTTTTTTGGAAAAACAAGTGTTGTTTGTTAGGCTTGATTAGAGGAAGGAGACAAGATGAAGCAGGCATGCAATAGGATGAAGCAGATAAGGAGGGAAAGTGAGTGCCCCCCCTACTTGCCACGTGGCGGGTTGACATGGCAATGATGGGGGGATGATGTGCCACATAACGGACGTCGTCGATGCCATGTTAGATTTTTGTAATGGTAGGGGGGTGATTAAATAATAACCGCGACAACCAGGGGGTTAATTAAACAAAAAAACTAAGGGTTGCGATTAATCAATATATTAAAGTCCATGTTTTATGTATTTTCCCCTAAAAATGTATTTCTATATTTTTCTCTTCCCCTCTTTAAGTAAGCTTGATAAAGCTTAATAAAATGCCCATTAACACGATAAGTATGAGCCTAAATGACTTTTCATGTCACATAACACATTTACTTCCGTTGAGGAATCACTTAGATCACTTTATCCTTTTACCTTTCCTTTTATTATTATTCTACTTCAAGTGGTAACGGTGATTTCTTTTTTCATCCTTACCTCGTCCATAAGTACGACCACGACTAGACTAGTAGTTAAGCCCATAATTTTTATTTTATATTTTATGTATGCACACGTTCACTTCAATAGTAGGTCAATTTTGTGGAGCAGGGTTTCATACATTTTGTATAAAGTCAATATATGATACTTGATAGTGCGTATTTTATGCATATTTTTCTCTTTATTTATAGTCTTATTTTGAGCATGATGTTGCCAATTTCCCTTTGAATTCACATTTTTTGCAGATCTAGACTCAAGGAGGAAAAGATGCTGAAACACCCCCTTTTTGGTGGAATTCTTCCTTATGGATCACAAAGCGTCAAGACCAACGTCGAGGCCTAGATGTTGACCTGTCATCGAGCCCTGGACCCGCACTGGAGCCATCTAGAGCCGCATTTTGCTTGAGACTCACTACCGCACGTGCAGGTATTTTCCAAGGATGCGCACAAGAAAGATCCAAGTGGGATTCCTTCTAGATCCCTTTTTGGCTACCTTAGGAATATTCCCTAGGACACGCCCCTCCTTTTGTACCTCCCTTAGTTGTCTTTTGTCTTCTTGTGAGCTGCGAGAGTATAAAAGCCTTAGTTTTAGGGTTTTGTAGGACATCTTATCATATCATCAAATCTTCCTAGGGGCAGCCGCTCACCTACTTTCCTCTTTAGTTTTCTTGGGATTTTTCACTCCCTTTTGTAGTCGCCGCCGGCCATCAACTCTTCCAACAGGAGCATTTAGCTCCAGCCAGTATTTATTTAGTTTTCATTTTTCTTCATCGCATTATCTTCTTTTATGCTTTATATTAAATCTTTCTTTATTTATTTATTTACTAGCATGAGCGGCTAAGCTCATCCGTTTAGCAAGGGTGTTTTGAGGGTTGCAAAAGAATAGTCACGAGGTCAAATTGCATTTTACATATTCTTATTGTTGTATTTGTTTGCTTGCCGTTTTTATTGTTAGATCTAGTCGGTTTTATTAGGAGCTTGATCACCTGCTAGTTTACCTTCTTAGATCTCTTGTCATTTTTTTTTATAACTAACGCGAAGCCTTAGAATAGAGTAGACACTAGATGAGTTGCCATTAGCTTAGTCCGTTCTGTCTAGGTCAAGTGATCGATTAGGGTGGTGCCGCGAGCTGAGAGGTATCTCGCCTTAGACGTGTCTTTCCTCCTCTTAATGGGTCTTTGAGTATTTCCTCCCCGCCTCGTGCCTGGGAGGATGGCGAAGCGTCAAGGCTACCTCATATGTGAAAACGGGGGGTAGCTTCTCTTATGAAGGAAAGTAGGGGGGCTAAACGTACCTGGCTCCTATAGCACGTCTATAACATAAGAATAGAATATTTGTGCGCTGATGACTGACTAGGCCTCAACGCAACCCAAGAAAATCCCTTGCTAAGATTTCTCCTTATTTGATTTTATCTCATTTAATTTCATGTTTATTTTATTTATGATTGTTATTTCTGTTAATTTTATTATCTCTGTCCTTGTTAGCTGTCTTGCCATCGATCTCTTTTGGTTAACCAGTTTAACCAACAAATCCACCTCCCCCCCCCCCCCCCCCCCCCCCCCCCCTTGTGTCACTTTTTGGTTGCATTTGTCTTTGTCATACATCTAGGGCAAGTTGTCATCTTTTAATCCCTGTGGTTCGACTCTGTTACCACTGTACGCAAATTAATTTGTGCATCTAGGTTTCAGAATTTAATATTATTTTTGACCCCGTTTCGACGGCACGGTCAATACTCCCTCCGTCCTTTATTAACTGACGCGAGGGAGTAAATCACAAATATTAAGGCCACTGACATCGTCAACAGTGCAAGCTCAGCTTCTGTTAGAAAGTTGTCTGTGGGCCACACCACGCTTAAATATTTTAATGTATTTTCTTACAAAATTGCCCCTTTTTTTCTTCCTTCTCTCCTCCACAAAAACCCCTAAAAAATACTTTTTTTCTTTTTCCTCCTTTTCTCTTCCACACACTCCCTCTTTCATTCTTCATTCCACCATATCCGTAACATCTCAAATCCTTTTACCAAAATCTTTAATTTCAGACTCAAATCAATTTATTCTTTCGTTCTCTACCACCTTCTCATGCCAATTTCATCATTTTTTTTAAATGGTTTGGTTTCGGCAGCGAGGAGACCGAGGGAGGATTGGTGGTTTAGGATTTGTGATGGGTTATTTGGTATGGTTGTGTGGTGGTTTGTGGCAGTGATGATGGCGGTGGCAGAAAGCGGTTGTGTGGGTGTTGGCAGATCGGGCTGGACGACTATGGTTCGACGGTGGGTGGCCGGTTGATGGCCGGTTTGATTGGATAATAGGTGGTTGGTTTGATATTTAATTTGGCAGAGGGTGATTTTTAATTTAAATTGGTAGAGGATGCTTGGATTTAATTTTGCAGAGAATTGGTAGTTTCAATTTAATTCGGTAGAAGGAGGAAAGCTAAGGAAGAGAGAAGGACAAGATGGAGAAGATGGGTATCAGTAGCCTACTGACACTCTGTTTCCAATGTTCCCCAAAATTTGAAATCCCTCCCGTCTCCATTTTCCGTTTCCCTCTTTTGCCTCTGGCTGACATGTTATTCAAGTAGAGAACGACTGGTCGTCTGAGGGGTATTATTGTCAAAACACAAAGTAAGTGAACACAGTTGCAAATGACGTCAATTAAAAAAGGACAACATTTTTGGGCTATGATAGCACATTTCATACTCTCGGTTTTACCCTCTTTTCTAGCCCTTTCGAGGGCTCGATGTTGACATTTGACCTTCATTTCAATCTTATTTGCAGATTAGCATCAAAGGAGGGAAAAGACCGAAAAGAAGCGATTTTAGAGCATTTCTGAGGACTTCCATTTTCCAGGCCTAGAAGAAAGAATGTCGTCAAGACCTCGACGTGAACCAGACCGGTGCGCTGTCTCAAGGCCTCGACAGTTCTGAGCCTTCTTCCAAAGAAAGCATCTTCTGAGATCCGCACGGAATCCCAGGCATTTCCAGAAGGCATCTGGCGTGTCAGGAATCCCAGAATATTCCTTTTGCAAGGACATGTGCTGTCACGCCCTCATTGCCCTTAGCTGTTTTTGTCTCCTAGCTAGTTTAGGCTATATAAGCATAGTTTTAGGGTTTTTGTAAGGACGGATGTTCCAAGGATAATTTCTTACATTAGTTTCAGCATTTATTTTCTGGGGATCATCTCCTCTTCTCGATCAAGAGCAGTCATTGTCAACAACTTTCCTCTTCGATTATTAATTAATCTATCGGTTTCCTCTACTCCCTTTTTACTTTCTGTGTTTTATCATTGCATGATTCTATCTACCTACTGCTTATATTATAGTATGAGTAGCTAAATACCCCTTTCTTGGTGAAGGGTGTTCTACGGGTTGTATCTAATGCATGCTTAACATATTCTCTTGTGACACATAACTGTTTACCGATTTAATTACATGCTTGTCTAGGAATGTTAAGAGCTTGATCATCTTTTAGTATTTCTGCATGAGTAACGTCATATTCCAGGGTTATACCTGATGCGAAGCCCTGGAGTTTGAGCAGACACCTAGGGGAGGCAGCGCGAGAGGCCTCACCTAGGGGTAAACGGTTATCTAGGGTACGCGATACGAGTCTGACAAGCTGAGCTATCGCGCCCTAGATCTGTCATACCTCCCCTTCATGGGCGTTATGAATTTAGCCTCCCTACTTCGAGCCCGTGACAGGCCGGACGGTCAAGGCTACCTTTTGATGACAAGGGAGGTAGCTGGGAGGATGGCTGAACGTCAAGGTCACCTCATATGTGGAAACGGGGGGTGACTTTTATCTATGAAGGTAAGCAGGGGATGCGGTGTGGAAACCCGTACCTGTCAAGGCCTGCCAGATATGCAATTCCGTGGATCACCCCACTGATGCATGTCCCCATATTCCGGAGGAAATACAAGTGAATGCTGCCGGCCAATTTATTCCAGTCTCTTACGCTCAGACTTACAATCAAGGCTGGAAACAACCAAACAAAGGATGGGTCCCTAACACTCAGCTTTCGGGACCTAGCCATCAACAGCACTAGAATCCCTATGGAAATCCCCCTCCTAATATGCCAAATTTCAGACCTCGACCCACATTCCATCAGAACCAGTATCAACGCCAACCTCCTCAGGATCAGACCTTTGTCCATCCTCCAGACCAGACTTTTTTCCAGCCCCCAACTGCTGAAACGCCTAAGAATCCCGAGCAGCATAAAGAAATAGATGAACTTAAGAAGTAAATGAGTGCCCTGACTGCCAAATTACAAGAGTTGACTAATCATGGAAGACTGCCACCCAGACCGAAACAAATCCCAAGCACAATGTCTGCGCTTTAACTTTGCGTAGTGGAACAACCTTGAACCCACCAGAGCTTCCAGCCCAAGATATTGAAAATTCTCCAGAGGCCGAAATCCGGCCTAAACCTAGAACAAAGCTTCCCAAAGTCCCTAGATTCGTGGAAGTCAAAGAAGACAGAATTCGCTCCCCAAAAGGTTCACCACGGAATGACCCCAACCCACCAGAATTTACTCAAGAGTATATTCATAAGATTCTCGAGCCCCCGTTCCCTCACAGATTGGTCAAGACCAAGAAAGATAAGGAGGATCGCGATATCTTTGAAATGTTCAGTAAAGTGGTTGTCAACATCCCTCTTCTCCAGGCCGTGAAAAATGTCCCTCGCTATGCCAAATTCCTAAAGAAATTATGCACGAACAAAAACAAGTTCGCCGAAGTTAACAAGATCAGCGTAGGGGCCAACGCGTCTGTACATATCCAGCGTCGGATCCCTCCGAAGTGCAAAGACCAAGGCATGTTCATAATCCCTTGCCGAATCGGAACAGTTGATATTGGCAAAGCCGTGTGTGACGTCGGAGCAGGAATCAGTGTCATGCCCTTGATAATCTACAACAATCTAGGCCTCGAGCCTCTCATGCCCACAGACCTCGCCATCCAACTTGCTGACCGTTCTATCATCTACCCCGAGGGGATAATCAAGGATGTCTTGGTCCAAGTAGGAGAATTCTTATTCCCTGCGGATTTTTATGTGATTGCAATGGAGAACGAAGACTCTACCAAATCCACAGATGTTCTTCTAGGCCGCCCATTTCTGGCCACAGCCCGAGCAAAGATTGATGTTCATGATGCCACCATCTCCCTCGAATTTGATGGAGAGATCATCAAATTTAATATGCTAGAAGCCATGCGATACCCCTCTGAATTTTCTAGTGTGAATTATGTTGATATTGTTGACCCCCTTGTGGGGGAAATTGATGAAATATATTCTACTGACCCCTTGCAATTTGCCCTTGACAGGAGTCTGACGCCAGCTCTTCTAGATGTCGTGGCCTCGACGCTTCCTATTCCATCTGAATTACACTCTGTCGTCGCTGACCTTGAAGAATGCGTTGTTGCTCAGTATGAGTCTCCGAATCAGTCTCCCGAATATCCGGGCCATGCTAAGTTATTTCCCTCTATTGATCAGGCTCCAGCCCTAGATCTGAAGCCACTGCCTACCCATTTGAAATATGCTTATCTAGGCACCGATAACTCTCTACCTGTCATTATCTCCAACAAGCTCGAAGACCTCGAGGAGTCCAAGCTCATTTCCTTGTTGAGGAACTTCAGACAAGCCAGATGGACCATAGCGGACATTAAGGGCTTGTCTCTAGCATTATGCACTCATCACATCTACCTAGAAGACGCGAGCAAGACCATTCGCCAGCCCTAGAGACGACTTAATCTGCCCATGATGGAAGTGGTGAAGAAAGAGATTCTCAAGTTGTTATATGCGGGAGTTATCTACCCCATCTCAGATAGCCCTTGGGTCAGCCCTATCTAGGTCGTGCCCAAGAAAACAAGCATAACCATCACCATCGGTCAAGATGGGGAATCCATTCCTACCCGAATCCAGAATGGGTGGAGAGTGTGTATTGACTACCGCCGATTGAATTCCGCTACCAGGAAGGATCATTTTCCCCTGCCCTTCATCAATCAGATGCTAGAACGCCTCGCCGGTAAAACCCATTATTGCTGTCTAGACGGTTACTCCGGATTCCATCAGATACCAGCTGCTCCTGAAGACCAGGAAAAGACCACCTTTACCTGCCCTTTCGGGACCTTCGCGTATAGACGCATGCCCTTCGGTCTGTGTAACGCCCCTGCCACTTTCCAACATTGTATGGTCAGTATTTTCTCTGAACTAGTTGAAGATGGAATCGAAGTCTTCATGGACGACTTCACCATCTATGGAAACTCTTTTGAAGAATGCATGAACAATCTGAAAAGATGCCTAGAGCGCTGCATTGAGACGAATCTTGTCCTGAATTTCGAAAAATGTCACTTCATGGTGAACCGAGCCCTGGTGCTTGGTCATGTTATCTCGGCCAAGGGAATTGAGGTTGACAAAGCCAAGATAGAAGTAATAGAATCCCTGCCCTACCCATCCTGTGTCCGCGATGTGAGATCTTTTCTAGGCCATGCCGGTTTCTATCGAAGGTTCATTAAGGATTTTTCCAAGATTGCCCAACCCATATGTCACTTGCTCCAGAAGGACGTGTCCTTTGATTTCAGCGAGGCCTGCAAAACCGCTTTTGAACTTCTCAAGAACAAACTTATCTCGGCCCCGATTATTCGAGCCCCCGACTGGACACTACCTTTCGAGGTCATGTGTGATGCCAGTAATCAGGCCCTAGGCGCCGTTTTGGGTCAGAAGAAGGATAAAGAGACCCATGTCATCTATTATGCTTCCAAGCTGCTAGACCCGTCCCAGCAGAACTACACTACCACAGAGAAAGAACTTCTGGCCGTAGTCTATGCCCTAGACAAGTTCAGACAATATCTGCTAGGCACTCATGTCCTCGTCTACTCTGACCATTCTGCCCTTCGGTGTTTGTTGACCAAAGCCTATGCCAAACCACGGCTTATTCGTTGGATCTTGCTCCTACAAGAATTTGATATAGCTATCAAAGATAAGGCCGGAAAAGAGAACCTTGTAGCAGATCACTTGAGTAGACTTCCAGACCAAGAAGATAATTCGCGTGAGCCAATCCGAGATACTTTTCCAGACGAGCAATTATGTGTAGCCCAAGCTGTTTATTCCCCATGGTTTTCCGATATTGCAAACTTTTGTGCTACTGGCACTTACCCAACTGATGCCACTCCCTCCGAGTCCAATAGAATCAGAAGACAAGCAAAATACTACATTTGGGACAGCCCCTACCTATAGAAGCACTGTTCGGATCAGATCATTCGTAGATGTGTAACCATGGACGAGGTGCCCTCTATCCTTAAATTCTGCCATTTAGAAGGAGGCCATTTCGCGGCCAAGAAAACTGCCCTGAAGGTTCTGGAAGCTGGTCTGTACTGGCCCATCATTTTCAAGGATAGTTACATGTTTTGCGCTTCGTGCCCCCGATGTCAGGCCACTGGAAATATCGGGGCCAGAAATCAGATGCCCTTAACAAACATTATTGCTTGCGAGATCTTCGATATCTGGGGTATAGATTTTATGGGCCCTTTTCCCAATTCCTTTGGCAACATCTATATCCTTCTGGCCGTCGATTATGTCTCTAAATGGGTCGAGGCCAAGGCTACTCGAACAGACGATTCCAAGGTGGTCGTGAATTTCCTCCGCACCAATATCTTCAACCGGTTCGGCACACCTAGAGCGCTGATCAGCGATAGGGGTACCCACTTTTGCAACCGTGTTGTGTCCTCTCTTTTGACAAAGTATGGAGTCCACCATAGGACATCCACTGCTTATCACCCTCAGACTAACGATCAAGCCGAGGTCTCGAACCGTGAGATCAAATCTATTCTTGAGAAGACCGTTAACCAGTCCATAAAGGATTGGAGTTTGAAACTGGGTGATGCTCTCTAGGCCTATCGTACAGCTTTCAAGACCCCGATAGGAATGACCCCTTACAGACTTATTTATGGGAAGTCGTGCCATCTCCCAATAGAGATAGAGCACAAGGCTTTTTGGGCTATCAGAAAAGTGAATACAGATCTAGGCCTCGCTGACCAACATAGGCGCTTACAAATTCAAGAGCTAGAGGAGTTGAGGGATGATGCTTATGAGAATGCCCTGCTCTATAAGGGCAAGACAAAAGCTTATCATGACCGGCACCTTCGTCCCAAAACGTTCTCAGTCGGACAGCAAGTCTTGTTGTACAACTCACGACTGCGACTCTTTGCTGGGAAGCTGAAATCTAAATGGTCAGGACCTTTTGTGGTCACGACAATCTACACCCATGGGGCAGTTGAAATTCAGAACCCGGTCACATGAATCATCTTCAAGGTCAGTGGGCAGAGACTGAAGCCCTTCTATGAAGGTTTCTAGCCCTCGGTTGTTGAGGAGGCTATGGTGGATGTCCCACCTGTCCAGACCTAGAGTATCAAAGCACGTCGAGGTCCCGACGAGTAAATGGACCACGCTGGAGGCATTTGATATACCGTCTGAATCCTTTCTCTCCACCTTTTTGGATTTTCTGATTTTATTTGATTTTATTCCCAGGTTTTGTTAATTGTATATAGTATATCCCTTTCACCTATGATTTTATTCCTTTTATTCAGCATTAACTCACCTTTATTCTCTCTTTTTGTCCATATTTTATATCAACCGACTCCCTTTTCAAAATTTAAAAGTTGTTCTCCTTTTTAAGCAGTTGAGATACGCATGGGTCGTCGTGCTCCACGCCCAGGGCGCCACGTGGCCTGACAGGCGCAGTAAAGGCAGGCCTCATCAATACAAAAGCTGCACCATTTATTGCCAGCTGTGATTTCCACTCTCTCTCCCACGCTCCCACACAATTTTCACTCATATCACTTTCAAACCTATCACTTTCACCTCTCTCCCTCACCAAACACGCAACCCTATCCTCTCTCCACCACCATCTCCATCCGCAATACTGTCTTCCTTCCCTCACCATCAGTGGCACCTAAAACAAAAAAGCCAGCCCGTAAGAACGCTGCTGGACCTAAACCGGTGGACACTTCCAGCCCCGTTCCTTCCATATCTAGATCCCGGTCAGCTACACCGAACTCGGCTTCATACAAAACAGTCACACCACCGTCTGTCAACCCACGTCCCATTCCCTCTCCTACGGCGGTCTCACCCACAACCTTGGAGCAGATCAGAGAGTTCACCCCGGTGGAAGATGGCATAGAAGTCACAGGTTCCATTCCTCCGACCATGACGACCACTAGAGGCGGCCGTATGGTGAAGCTTTCTCCTGGATTGTCCACGGCCAAGTCCAAATCTAAAAAGCCCTCTACATCAGCCAAGCAGTCACCCCTTGACGCGGCCATCGATCATTTCCTAGCTCCTCAGCCTGCCTTAACGGTGGAGGAGGTCCTCAAGGACATCCTAATCTCTGACGAAGAAGTCGAGGTCATGGAGGACCAAGCAGAGACGAGTATTGGTCAGGAGAATGAAAACCCCGAGGTCATGGAGGAGGGAACGGGAGAAAGTGGGGAAGTCGAGGGCAGCGAAGGAGACGAAGAGGAGGAAGATCTCGAGGCCCAGGAAGCTGCAGAGGAGGCAGAGAGAAAACAAAAAGCAACTGCGGCAAGATCAGTGGCTAAGAAAGGGAAGTCCAAAGCTGAGGCCAAGCCAGGGCAGCCAGCTGCAGTTGGTACACCAGTGAGTCTCAAGAGGAAACTTTCAGCCACCAGTGCCGGCAAGCCCTCGAGTTCCAAGAAGCTTCGGGCCCCCGAAATAGATGAGGATGTCGAGGTCAAGAACCCAGCACCTTTATCCATCCCCAGATCCAGCGCACAACAGGTGACTTCTGACCTTTCCTCACCCCATTAATGGATTGTCTTTAATGATAAACCTTCTCTTGACAAGTTGACTATGCTGAATTCCAAGGGCGTTAGCTCATGTGCGCGCCTGGATTTTGAATTTCTTGCTAAGATGGGCATTGAGTCCGGGATCAGAGAGTATGTAACCAACATTGGTTGGGAATCTCTGTTCTATTTAGAGCACCCGACCTTTGTCGAGCTTTCCCTTGAGTTTTTTACTACTTTCTGGGTAGATGGCACTTTTAGGCCCAAGGGCAAGGTCGGTCCAAACTCCTCTACCCCTGGTTTGATCAATTTTAGGCTAGCCACCAAATGGGAGCATCTGACACTGGGTGAATTTAATTGCTGGTTAGGATTTGTCACTAAGGATGAACTGAACACCCCTTTATACAAGAATGCCTTGACTATTATCCTGTCTGTTTTTGATGCCACTGCTGCTTTTCGTGAGCTAACCAATAAGCCTACTGTTAAGTATAATCCTAAGGGTAGTAAAGCCCATGAAATAGTTGACCCTGCATTGCGTATCCTGCACCGGTATCTAGCCCTCACCTTTTCAGCATGATTTGGTTCCTCGGGACAGATATCTGTGCAGGAACTTTTCTTTTTATGGTGCATGAAACACAAACGTAGGGTCAATCTAGGTTTTTGGGTAGCTTCGGGCATTTTGCATGTATTAAATGGTGGCCGTGGGCCTATTTTTGGATCTCTTATCTCCCTGTTTGCTGTGAAGATGCGTAACATTGACCTGGCTGCTAGTAACCTTTCCGAGCCCTTGGCATTCAAGGATTTGGATATCCAAACCTTGGATGTCATGGGCCATTTTTGTCTCTCACGTGGTGTGTTGAGTTTTTATCCAGGTTGTGCCCCAGCAGCGGAGAAGGTTTTCGGGACCAAGAATGGTGGCATCTTTGACTATCCAGATCTTTCGGATCCCCACTCCAATGTCATTCCTCCAGCCCCCGAAAATCAAGTGCCCCAAGCAGAACCAGTTCGTCAAGCCAACGCGGCATCAGGAAGCCAGCCCCCGATTCCTCTCATCGTCTACGATCCGACCCAAACGAGACTTCTCCAGCTTATTCTGCGGGAACTTCAGGCTTTGACGGTTGAAGTTGCCCGCAAAAATTTGCCACCCCAGTAACCCACCCCCGAACATTTTCATCTCTCCAGCCCCCGAAAGGGGCACTAAACAATTTTACTGTTTTTACTTTGTACTGTACTTATATTTCTTGAACTCCTTTTTATGCTCACCCCGCATTGAGGACAATGTGCTGCCTAAGTGTGGGGAGGGGAATTATTTATGCATTTTGCCTGTGTGATTGCATGTTTATTTTCACGTTTGCTGCATGATTGCATGATCTTCGGATTTTATTTTTAGCCATGCTAGGAAAATTTTCCCACTATCAATTTTCAAACCCTTATTTTCGGCATGTGTTTTTCAACTTTCGATGCATAGAAGAAGCATGACGTCCATAATACCTACGCCTGAACATGCATTTTTAGACCTGCTAGCCCTTATATCCATATCTAGTCCACGACACCAGTAGTCATAATTTGATCCCGTGAGCATATTTGAGCTTCATACCTTTTTATTGTTGAGAAAAAATGCTTAGCTAGGCACAGTCTAGGTTTGCATGATATCCCTGGGTATAGTCACTGTTAGGACATGGGAAAGCTTAGAAATGACAGAAAACTTCGCATCAATGTCTCTTTCTTTCTCTTCCCCCCTCCCCTCTCTTTTCTTTTCGAGCCCTCGACATTCCCCTTCTTTTCATACTCTTTCCTAACCATTCGTCTTTTCTTAATCTTTTTCCTTGGCATGTGAGGTAGCGATTATTGAGGGTAACATCGAGGGCTAGACACCTAAAGTGAGCAGAGAAGCTCAAGTGTGGGGAAGGAAGACAAAGCAAAAGACTTCAGAGCAGAAAGCAGGAATCTAGGGCAAGAAAGAGAATGAAGCTCGGAAGAGTTTCGAGCCCTAGACCATACAGACATTTCGAGCCCCAGGAGCATTCAAGTGTGGGGAAGCGAAAAAGAAGTCACCACGCAAGCGCTAAGCGGAAGATCAAAAGTTTCGCGCCCTGGTAGAATCATCTCGTGCCCTTTCCTCTAAAAAAAAAAACCGCATTTAAATTTCAAAATAAGAGGAGAAGGGCACCGAACGTCCAAGTAAAAGCATCCGCATCCGAAGCCCCAATAAGAAGACTTTCCTGCCCTCGAAAGAAGACCTCTGTCTAGCCCCCGAATCATCTCGTGCCCTCGATGAAAGCTGCCTCGCCACTTCGCTTTTTCCCAGCCAAGGGATCCAACCAGGTTTTGCCTGGTTCTTTCTTTTCCTTCCTTCTTTTCTCCTCTCATTTCTCTTCTGTACATCTCCTACTTCTCTCTCCCACCTTTCTAGCTCTTTCGATCCCGTTTCTTTCTTATTGCTGATGCGTTACTTTTCCGATTGTTGATTGCCCATGCATGTGTTCTATAGTACTCGGATTGACGTGCAAACCATGTCTGTGTTGTGTTATTTGCATTCATGAGTGGTAGCCTAAGCACATATTTTATTCTGAGTATGAGTGCAAATACATACCTTCGTGAGGACTGCTGGTGAATAGGCTAGATATGGAAAAGTCTGGTTGATAGGGTCGTTATTCTATCAGCTGGATGCAGGTGCTTTTCTAGGTCTGGATTTGTTCTGGTTGGGTGTAGCTTGTAGGATGGCGTGCCTATTCTAGGTGTTGGGAGTTGATTATGTATGTTTAGGAATGAGGTGGCTTTCCAATTTTGTTTATGTTCGAGGGCGAGCATAGGGGCAGTGTGGGGATGTTTGATAGCACGTTTCGTACTCTCGGTTTTACCCTCTTTTCTAGCCCTTTCGGGGGCTCGATGTTGACATTTGACCTTCATTTCAATCTTATTTGCAGATTAGCATCAAAGGAGGGAAAAGACCGAAAAGAAGCGATTTTAGAGCATTTCTAAGGACTTCCATTTTCCAGGCCTAGAAGAAAGAATGTCTTCAAGACCTCGACGCGAACCAGACCAGTGCGCTGTCTCAAGGCCTCGACAGTTCTGAGCCTTCTTCCAAAGAAAGCATCTTCTGAGATCCGCACGGAATCCCAGGCGTTTCCAGAAGGCATCAGGCGTGTCAGGAATCCCAGAATATTCCTTTTGCAAGGACATGTGCTGTCACGCCCTCATTGCCCTTAGCTGTTTTTGTCTCCTAGCTAGTTTAGGCTATATAAGCATAGTTTTAGGGTTTTTGTAAGGACGGTTGTTCCAAGGATAATTTCTTACATTAGTTTCAGCATTTATTTTCTGGGGATCATCTCCTCTTCTCAATCAAGAGCAGCCATTGTCAACAACTTTCCTCTTTGATTATTAATTAATCTATCGGTTTCCTCTACTCCCTTTTTACTTTCTTTGTTTTATCATTGCATGATTCTATCTACCTACTGCTTATATTATAGTATGAGTAGTTAAATACCCCTTTCTTGGTGAAGGGTGTTCCACGGGTTGTAGGGTTCGGCTAAGAGGTCTAATGCATGCTTAACATATTCTCTTGTGACACATAACTGTTTACCAATTTAATTACATGCTTGTCTAGGAATGTTAAGAGCTTGATCATCTTTTAGTATTTCTGCATGAGTAACGTCATATTCCAGGGTTATACCTGACGCGAAGCCCTGGAGTTTGAGCAGACACCTAGGGGAGGCAGCGCGAGAGGCCTCACCTAGGGGTAAATGGTTATCTAGGGTACGCGATACGAGTCTGACAAACTGAGCTATCGCGCCCTAGATCTGTCTTACCTCCCCTTCATGGGCGTTATGAATTTAGCCTCCCTACTTCGAGCCCGTGACAGGCCGGACGGTCAAGACTACCTTTTGATGACAAGGGAGGTAGCTGGGAGGATGGCTGAACGTCAAGGTCACCTCATATGTGGAAACGGGGGGTGACTTTTATCTACGAAGGTAAGCAGGGGATGCGGTGTGGAAACGCGGTCCCTATAGAAGATCTGCGCATGAGTCTAGAAAACCTCTGCACCGATGACTAGCTGACCTAGAAAACAACCCAAGGGAGCACCTTTCACTAAGATCTCATCCTATTTGATTAATATCCTTTTCATTACTTTTCCTACATTCGATCAATTTACATTTCTTGCTCTGGATTACAATTTACATCTCTTGCCTTGGAATACGATTTACTTTCGTGCCCTAGATAAGTACTTTATAATTCTGTTTTGTTAGCTCCCATACTCTGCGTTGATTAATTTATTAATCAACATAAACCCCCCACCCCCCCCCCCCCCCCCCCCACCCCCCCTTTTTACTGTTACTTTGGTTAAATCTGTTGCGTATTGCCTTGTCATACATATTCACTAGCAATTCATTCCTTCAATCTCTGCGGTTCGACCCTGTCTTGCTCTGTACACATTAATTTGTGCATTTAGCCATCAGGATAAATTTAAGTATATTTGAGTGACGATCAGGCTAAAATCTGTTATTTACGGACAAAGAGTATTTACAAATCCCCATTTACAATAGTACTCAATGCCAATTCAAAATGGTTTATCCCTAAATTACTAGCATTTCCACCGTAATGAAATCTGATATTGACGATAACAATTTCATTAAATCAAAACTCATGCCCAAATAATAACATAATAAACCACAATTATGTTATATATAATGAAACTTACTTACCTTGTTTATATTTTTTAATTATAAATAGGTGTGCATAACTATATGCAATATAATAAATTTTGGTGCAATTTTGATACAATATTGAACCTGTATGTTATTTAAAATATGAAGCAATATATTGTCAAGTCAAGAAAATAAAAGGAAAATATTATTACAAACCGATAAGACGATGAACATCCACAAACATTTTTATGGGAAAACGAAAAGTACATGTTCGTTTGATGAACTAGGAATGCTATATTGGCTTAAATTGGGTGAGAAGTGTGTTCATCAACAAACTCAAGGTGAAGAACCAAACCCTTTGCTGGAGCAGGGTTTGGATTGTAAACAATCCTTTCGTGTGGAATTAATTTCTTAAACTTGAACTTAATTACCATGTTATGCAGGAAAACAAGTATCTCTAGCCTTGCATATTCTTTTCCCACGCACATTCGTGGTCCTCCGCCAAAAGGAACAAAGGTGAAAGGTGTTGGCCCGTTCCCTTCAAATCTTGATGGATCAAAATTTTCTGGATTTGGGAAGTATTTGGGATTCTTGTGGGACGAATATGCTGCCCAGTAAATCTACAAAATAAAGGTAATTAATTTGATTCATTAAGTACAATTGTAGAGTTGTTTTGTGCATCTTACTGCAATATAACATAGTGAGGTTAAATTACATTGTGAGTCTTTTTACTTAACGGAAAATGACACATTAAGTTTCTCTACTTACGTTTCCGAGACATTAAATCCCTCTACTCTCAGTCCGGTAACATTTTAGGTCATTCTTGCTAATATATCATCATTTGATTGACAAAAGAGGGGAAAAAAAGAGATTGTCTTACTAATCAGATGATGACACATCCACGTGAAATACTTTAAGTGTCACTAGAGTAAGAGTAAAAACACTAAATGTGTTAAGAACGTAAATAAAATGACGCAATATATTAATGTGTAGGAAACGTAAGTAGAGGGACTCAATTAAATCTACAAAAGACAACAGGCACATATACAATTCAATTCAATTCAATTTGTCAAAGACAACAGCACTAAGTTACTAACCTTCGTGGGTTCTCAGGTTTTCTTAAAGCAATATTTTGGATGGAATGACAGTAATGGTTTTGAGATCATATGTATATGTGAAATCAATAGTATACCTTCCAACCCTTAGGAATGGTGAAACCGGCGTATGTGAAATCAGTGATAGCCTCTCGAAATGTTCCTGCGTTAGGCGGTGACAACCTCATTGCCTCGCATGCTACACACCAAGAATATTTCATCTTCTGAATGTCATCCCAGTTCAACAAGTCTCCTGGACTTTTGGATTTCGCAACCTCCATTTGTTCTATTTGAAATTATCAACAAATTCACGCCAAATTAATATATAGGTCTGTTAAAACTAATGATTATATATGCACACATCATATATGATCCATTTGGTAAGAGAGTTCAATTATACCTTCAATCACTTTTCTGTGGACATGGGGATGGTCTGCGAGATAGTAGATAATGAAAGTGATTGCGATACTTGCAGTGTCATAACTGGCAAGAAGTAAACTCACAAGGATTGTAGAAATATACATCTCATACTGATCATTCTCATCCCCGCCATCATCACCATCATCATTTTGAAGAAGCATCCGTGTCAACACATCTGTCGTGGTAGTAGACCGATCATTCTGCAGCTCTCTTTTCCTCAGCCTTATGATTTCCGCAAGCTCCCCACGAACCAGTTTTCCAGATTTAATAGCTCGACTAAAAGCAGTACCAGGGAGATTTACAGGAAGCGAGATTAGGCCAGCTAGAATGGAACTGAAGTGATCCGCGAGCCTTTTTAAACGCATAGGATCCCTTACATTCATAAACAAATTAGCAGCTAAAGAAAAGGTGTATTCTTTTACGAGGGGAAAGGCCTTCACTTGTTGGTGTAGATCTGGTGACCAGTTATCTGCTCCCAAATGTTGTTTAGCGAAGGAATCCATGATAGGAATGTAGCTCCGGAGAACTTCAGGTTTCAGGAATTCTGCCATGGATGTTCGGGACTGTTTCGATCGTTCCTGCAAGTGGCCGTGAATGTCAGGATGGACCAAGACTTTTTCCACAGAGATCGGCCACCAGGACGTGACATACTTGTTCTCGTTGGAGAATAAGAACTTGTTCCCTGACGGACCGCAGAGGACAGCTATGTTGTGTCCGAGAAGACAGGTTTTGAACACATCAGACGAATGCTTCACCATCCTGTCTTTGACAAACTTCTCCGGTGCGGTCGCAAAATCCCATGCTTCACCTATGGCTGAAAATATGCTTGTTTTGCCTGGCGGAAGCTTGGAATTGCTGGCACCGGCTGGAAGTTTTCGCCTATAAAGGAAGAATATGAGGAGGAGAATGGATAAGCAGAATACAATGAAGTGAAGGGCAAAAAAGTCCATTATCTGTCGATCCCTCCCTACTCAATCTAGGAATACAATGAATATTTTGCAGAAATGGAGAAGAATGGAGAAACAGAATACAATGAATATGTCAGGGTTATTTTGCAGAAAAGTTTGATCCCTCTGGTCCAAAAAAGGGTAGAATTAACAGATAGTATCCGTCCTGCCCCAAAGTCATTCTTTTGTTTGGTAGACCAAATGTCTTTGTCAAAACTTGCTATGTTACTTTATTAAAATAAGAATTAGTTTTAATTATTAATAAAGTTGAATTATTATACTGATGATTCAATAATTAGTGAAAAAAATACGAAGGAACTATAAAAAGAATATAATATAACCTTTAGATCTATTATGCGAAAAAATCAAAATTTTAGGGGGAAAAATAAAGGAGTAAAGAAAGCTGCGTTAGAACGTGGCATGGTTCCAGTTCACAACTTACCGTAAGGCTCTATGAAAGTTGATTTCTAATACTATAAGATTGGTAAGTGATCGGGTGGTCAATCCGTAAAAAATAAATGTGATTATAATTTAACATTAAATAAAAAATAAATTATAAATAGTTGTAAGAGGTTTGATTCTTAAAAAAAATGTAATATTTAATTTTTCCAATGAAAATTTTTAATAATTACAAAGTAAACAAAAGGGTGTTTTTAAAATGCAAATAAATTTTAAACAAATAATAATGACAAACCGAAAATGTAACAAGATGGGAAAATTATATGATAGTAGAAGCAAGATGATAAATTTTTTTAATAAAGACTTTTCAAAGTTATGATTAACAAATATTGATCATTGATGTAAAGATATTCAAAACTGATTTTGTAAGGAAGCTAATGAAATTAGGTTCACTCCGACTTTATACTCTCCTATAAACCCTAAGGTTCACTTATATAGGATCTTAATCACCTATAAACCCTAAGGTTCACTTATAAAATTTAACTAACTGATTGATAAAAATAAAAAAAAAGACTCCCCTTGATCAAAGGAACGGTTCACTTATCACTTTAAGTCAAACTGTTCTATTTTTCTAATCTCAAACAGCAAGTTCTATGTTAATTTCAATTTAGTTGTTTACTGTATCCTTTTAACTATATATGTAAACCCAAAATTATCGGGAATAATTTTATTCATTCATGTTATAATCTGACATTAAATTAGAAAGAAAAGAAATACAAAATACAGTTTTTATAAATAACAGTTAATTCTCACAATAATATGAATCATAAACCTCGATGCCTTTACTAGGAAAGAATAACTTAGGTAGAAATCGATATAATAATGAAAATTAAGAAATTTAATTACATATATTAAAATCTCTTTGTTTTAAGAAAGAAGACGATAGAGCAAAAAGGGAAGAACAATGTTCTAAAAACAAAACGAAAGATAATTCTAAACGATAAAACAAGGAAAGGTCTAAGTAGTCTTTTATTCTATTTTTTTCACCAACAATCTATTCTGAACTTGTTCCAGATCAATTTTCACTTTTCAGTTTACTTTTAATTATTTTTCAAAATCAAAACCAAAATCCCCTTGTTTTAATTATTTGACAATCAAAATAAAGTTTTAAAATTACACCTTCCGTAAGGATTGAACCTCTTATCACTATTTACAATTTATTTTATTATTAATGCTGAATTGAAATTACGTTCATTATTTGATGGATTCGACATTCATTAGCAAATTAGAGATCATTTACGCTAGCTTCTTTGATTTCAAATGCACTGCACGTTGTGACCAAGAAAAGGTGTATTATTGAGGCAAGAATGGAGAAAATTTGTGGTTTAATTGCCATTCGTAAGTTATGAAGTGAAACATGTCTGCTAAAATTGCAATAAGAAACTATGAATTATATATATATATATATATATATATATATATATATATATATATATATAATTACTAAACCTAAGAGTAGTTGGATTATATTTCTACAACTTGAACATTTAAAATGCAGAAATATAGTTCTATACTTGTGCATGCGTTTGTTACCAAGTTCTTGGCACATCCGATTTTATTTTATTTCTCCATTTTCATTCCTTCTTAGAGAAACTAAAGAGGCCAAATGGGTTATAATCAGGAGGCTTAACCGGCTAACATTGAAGGTTGATTAAGAGTACCTATCACTCGGTATTTTTCCACATTAAAAATTTGACACGTTTTAATTTTTAATTGACAAAAAATAAATAGGGTTTATCCTTTTCGCATAAAGTTATATTTCCTTTTTTACTTAATTATTTTAAGAGTTAATTTTTTATATGGAGAGATACGAGTAATAATTACCTCCGTTGTACATACGATTTTTTCACTAATATTCGGTTTTATGTCCCTAAAACAGGACCAGGTCACAACCTTTGCCAATTGATGCCATCTGGTGCAATGTGTCACATTCAAGTGCAAGACACCAAACATGCATAGACAGTCGTCAATAGATACCCTCTTGGCTCAATCAATAGGTTTACATATTCCGTAGCAGACAAGAGATAAAAACAAGTTTAACATATTAGTCTCGTACAAGCGTATTGCATGGCTAGTGTATCATTGTTCCCATCTTTTTAGAAGAAATAATGCATAAAGAGAGCAAAAACTAAGAAATATTTTCAATCAAAATATTATTCAGAATATTTTGAATATTTGCTTGCTCTTATACAACAAGCTGTGAGTACACCCTAAATGGATATGGGTAGGTATGAATAATATACTCATTTATTACTAATGTAATTTTTTAAATGGGTCTCATATTTATTTACATCCATTTAATTTATACACATTCATTAATCTATTTAAATATAATTATTTGATAAAAAAGATCAAAACTATAATGTTTGACAAAAAATATAGGATTCGACTAAGTTTGATCATGTGACTTGATTTTATCATTTAGTATCGGTTTCGACCATATAGGGTTAGCTTTGACCATTTAGTCCCGGTTTCACCATATAAGCTTGATTTTTAATATTTAGGTTTAAACTTTACTATTTAGACCCGCATTTTATAATATAGTCCCATTTTTTGACCATTTAAGCATGAGTTTTAACTATTTAGAATAAAATTTAAACTTCTATTGTTTAGGTTCGTTTACGATTGAATTATATTTTTTTCTACAATATATTAAATATATATTGTTGCCTGAATATTTAAATGTTTTTGCCAAAGAGAATTTTGACAATCAAATCTGTGATTTTCTATACACAATTAAATATATTTAGATGCATTACAGAAACATCAATAAATCGTGACCATCCACGTTGAGTTCCAAGTTGTAGCTTAGCCAAATGGCATTCTTGCAGTTGGGATATATCAATGAGGTTCTTGCTGCTGCTAGAGTTATCTAAGGCCAATGGGCCAGACCTATCAGCAGGTGTATTATGGCGAGCAGGCGACGAAATTTTGAACGGTGTGTGGCATCTCGAAGTTGTTGAACTGGCCAGAGGAGTCATATCGGTTCCAATATCTCTGTGCTTAACTTCATGAATCACTGCAGTACTTGCATCCTTCATACCTTCACTGGCTGAGTCTCTAAAGAGAAACCCTTCTTTCAATGGCTCTGAGTATCTATAATTTGGTAAAACTGGTTCTGAATTGTCCGTGAACTTGTCTGGAATCGCAAAAGATATTGCATCAGTATCGATTCAGATAAGCAAATTTGGTCCTAAGGTTATCATTTTACAGATACTCATATACAAAAGGCATCAGAAAATATACACATGGAAACAATTCGGACATAGGGGAATTTCATTAACCACAATAAATGTATGACTAAAATGCAAAGAAACTCAAACCCCAGATTCTTAATTAGGTAAACAAGTGGACTAAATGAGAAATTAAACTAAAAATGTGAGTTATAATTTCATAGTTCACATTCATTTAGTTCCTCAGCAACTCCTAAAAGTGAAGCAATTCTAAACTAACCGACAGCAAACAAAAACCCATCTTTGTCTTGTTTGAAAGCAAGTAGTAGAATTAATAAAACAGTACAAGAAGGCTTTCAAAAGAAAAAAGGTAAAAAGGACTCTGATTAGGATGATATAATGCAGCAGAAAGGGAAAAGTGTTCCATTAAAGTGGTAATAGAGATGAATGATACCTTTTAGAAGCACTTCTTGAGGAACATTAAAAGCCTTGGCTAATGGGTTGTGTTGTTCCAAACTTTTTAGAAGCACTTTTTCTTGTGTGACCCTTGATTTCTCAGCAAAAACCTCAATTTGTTTGTGAATCTTGGGAAAATCAGGCGGCGGCTTTACGGGATGAGCAGGGGAGTCATTGCAAGAACTGCTGATAAGCCATTTCTCTGCATCATCCCATTTTGAAGGGAAGTTTTTTTTGGCAACACTGAAGCTAAAGAGTGGCCTACCAGGAGTGGGAGGAGCTTCCATTCTCCTCTCTGCTGCTGCTGCTGCTCTTCTTTGATTTTGAATTTGATTTTGACTTTGACTAGGTGGTGGCAACTCAAGAAACCCTCTGCATTTAATGCTGCTACTGCTATTTCCCACTGGCAATGACTTGACAAACTCAGCTGTCTCCTTCAAATTAAGTTTGCAAAGTGGGTCTTGAAAAGTTTCTGCAAATGGGTTGTTCTTACTCTTCCCATACATTAATCCTGTGTTGTTGCTGGACTCCAATGCTGCTGCTTCCTGCATCACAACATATACAAGGACATGGTTGATTAATAAAAAAATTAAAAACCCAAAAATGGGAGCAAGAAGAAACCAAATGTTTGGGAAATATTTCACCACATTGTTGCTAGAAGTGAAGAGCGGAGGAGGAGGCTGGAAATATTTGGGGGCAGAGGCAGTGAGATCCATGAAGGTTTGCTGCTGCTGCTGAAGTGTTTGAGGAGACGATTGCTGTTTATTTATCGGTGACTAGAGAAGAGTAATGCGAAATGGACCACTTTGGGTTTGTGTGATGGTCTCACACTTTTGATACAAAACACTGAGTGGGCTGTGGGGTCGGAGGGAGTGAGAGTTAGTGGTGTACACGGTCCGGTTCGGGCCGGTTCTTGGGCTAGAACCGGACCGGACCGGAATTACCGGTTCTGGGCCAGGACAGAACCGGACCGGACCGGACACTCCCGGTCCGGTCCGGGCCGGTTCTGAATTTTCCGGGTCGGACCGGGCCGGTTCCGGTTCTGACCCGGATTTTTTTTTTTTTTTTTTTTTTTTTTTTTTATATTTATGAGGAGGAGTTAAGTTTAGAAGGAAAAAAGAATTTGAACCTCTACCCTTTAATATGGTAGGTGAGGTGTTAACCATTAAACCAAATGGAAATTTTGATATCATTGTGCATATATATATATATATATATAAATATATAATACCAAAAGAATATCACAAAAAATTAAAATATAAAGTGTGACTGTATTTCGTTGTGACTGTATTTCGTTGTGACTGTATTTAGTTTTTTATTGGTAGCGGAGCTCAGACGTTTCTTTTGGGCAATCTGACAAAAGACCGAGACAGGCGTGGTAAGGGTATCCACAGAAGGAGTAAAGCCTGCTGTAGCCACGAACCCGCTAGGGTGAGTCAGTTTTCCAAAGAACTTGTTTAAGTTCTAATTCCAATTTTTGTTTATTATTTGCCTTAATTTATGTTTTATTGGGCTTAATCCTTCATAGGGAACTAATGCTATTAAAACTGGAAACATTTCTTTTAATTTGATAAAATCCATTAAATCTTAATTGATCTAATAAGATTGCGACTCAAAAGTTTAAAAGAATCGATTATTTAGATCTAGAAATTTCAAAGGATAGATATAAAGTACCAACAGAAACAAGTGAAATCGTGTGTAGATTAGATAAAAATTTAGAGCACAAACTTCATAGTACAAACGCTCATCTAAACGGATTAACACTAGAAAAAGATAGTATTAATAAACAGGTTAATAATATAATAGAATCTACATCAGAAAACAGTAGATTTATAAAATTTATAACAGAAAATTTAGATTTTATTAAAAATCAGAACGAATATCTAATTACAGAGATTAAAAAGATAAAATACAGATAAAAAACCAGTAGAAGAGTTACAAGAAATCTCAGACCTTACGAAAGCCTTAGGAAGATTAAAATTAGAAAATAAGAATATAATAACTAGTAAACCAATAAAGTATAACCATTGGTTACCTAGAAAATGAATAGCTTCACACCTTTTAGTGGATCTAGTAGAACAATACAGGAACCAAGTAGGAGAGAAGAATCTCGGAGAAGTGTATCTTCTAGAGAAGAGGTTAATAATTCATTTTTAGGAAGAGTATTTAGTAGAGGGTCAGGTAGTAATAGTTCAGAAACAGTAGTTCAGCTAGAGGAAGAAATAGATGTAGAAAGAAACCTAGAAATATATAATAATGAACAGTTAGACGCTTTAAATCCTAGAACCTTATACAGAGTAGGACCTCTAAATATAAACACAGTACTTATTAGAAGCAATAGAGAGGAAAGTCTAAGGGTAGTAGATAACGCAGAGACTATAGATCTATTTACTCCAGAAATGATAAATAAGATTAAGAAAACAGGAAAAATGTTTGCACACGTAGGATTAGTAGTTATAGGAATAAAAGGATTAGGAAGAAAAGAGCTAGGAACTAAAGTATTAGTTTTAATTTTAGATAAATCTTGGAAAACAGATGTCAAAAAAGCAACCATAGCAGGAATGGAAGTAGACCTCAGTCAGAATTGTGCACTTTTTTACTGTGCGCCAGCCATATTAAAAGATATCAGAGATCTAAAAAATCTAAAAATAGGACTATCAACAAAAGGATATGAAGACTACAAAGGAAATAATATAGTAATTAGTATAGGAATTCTAGGAAAGGCTAGTAATAGATCAGGAATGAATTATAATATTAATATAGAAGGAATTGTAGAAAACCTAGCAAGCCGTGGTATAAGGATGATAGATCCAGTTAAGATAGATCCAGAAGAATTAGCAGGATTAGAATGGCCTCTAAAGGAATTTACAGATAATATTGAAACAATATTAGTGCCAGAAAAGAGTGTAATATACGAAGACAAAGATGGTAACTTTAGCATGAGATTCAATAATTACACAGAAAAAGAACCCGTTAAAGAAGACGATAGTGATCAGGAAGTTAGTATGATGAATGCAGAAATAGGAGAACCGATATATGATACGGATAATGAAGAAATAAAACCAATATATGATACCGATGAGGAAAATATAGAAGAACTAATAGGATATGGTTTATATAAGGAACTAGATGAGGAAATAGGCGATATAGAAGAAGAAATAGCTGGTTTTAAAACAGAAGAAGTTCACAAAACTTTCGATCAAATAGTAAACAAAAAATTTACAGAAATCAATATACAAGAACAGGTAGATGATATGTTAATAGAATGTATGACAGAGTTAGGGTTAGAATACTTTAGAATTTCTAAAACCAGAAATACAAAGGAAAGCTTATATAGAAAATGAAACATATTCAATGTTAGGAAAAGAATTAACTCTAGATTTAGAAAAAGGACCAAATATAAGAAATAGTAAGAATTATCCTATTGTACAAAGATTAGAAAAATTAGGATTAATAGGAGAAGATATTACTAAAAGTATAGTAAACTATGAAGTAAAAATGAAGATTAAAAATCCTGATATACGGATAGTAACAGCAAATATAGATTATAGCCCGTTAGATAAAGAAGAATTCAGAAAACAGATTCCTGAAATGCTAAAACAAGGATTAATAAAAAGATCAACCAGCCCACACAGATCAGCAGCATTTATAGTTAGGAATCATAGTGAAATCAAGTGAGGAAAAGCTAGAATAGTTTATAATTATAAAAGATTAAATGACAACACAATAGACGATGCTTATAATATTCCAAACAAGGACAGTCTAATAATGCTAATTCAAAAGAAAAAGATCTTTAGTAAATTTGATTTAAAATCAGGCTACAATCAGTTAAAATTAGAAGAATGGTTTAAACAGTGGACAGCATTTACATGCTCAGAAGGACATTTCGAATGGAATGTTCTTTCTTTTGGCTTAAAAAATGCGCCAGCAGTTTTTCAGAGATATATGGACTCGATATTCTTAAAGTATGAGTTCTGTTTAGTCTACATAGATGATATTTTAGTAGCTAGTGATTCCATTAAAGAACATGAGGATCATTTGAAGCAAATTTTTCAAGAAATAGAAAAACAGGGTATAGTAGTTAGTAAGAGAAAAATGGAATTATACAAGAAAAAGATATCCTTTTTAGGATTAGAAATAGGAAATGGAAAGATAGAATTACAACCACATATAGCAGAAAAAATATTAAGTTTTCCAGATAAACTAGAAGGATTAAAACAGATACAAGCCTTTTTAGGGATATTAAATTACGCTAGAAAATTTATTCAAAATTTAAGTAAATTAGTAGGACCATTATATAGTAAAACAACAAAAAATGGTCAAAGAAATTTCAATAAAGAAGACATAAAATTAGTAAAAAAAAGATTAAAGAACAAGTTAAGAAGATAAAGCCATTAGAACTGCCCTTAGCAACAGATTATATTGTGATAGAATGTGATGGTAGTAAAGAAGGCTGGGGAGCAGTAATGCTTTGTAAACCTAGTAAATACTCAGATAAAGAAACAGAAAGAATTGCTACATATGCAAGTGGCAATTTTAAAACAGGACAGAATTGGACTAGTTTAGACTATGAAATCCAAGCATTAATAAATGCTTTAGATAAGTTTAAAATATATCTACAGAATGAATTCACAGTTAGAACAGATTGTGAAGCCATAGTCAAGTTCCTCAAAAACGAAAACAGCAAAAAGATAAATAGAACCCGATGGGTTAACCTACAGAATTTAATACAGGGAAATGGGTATAAAATTTGCTTTGAACATATTAAAGGAAAAAATAATAGTCTAGCAGATTTATTATCTAGAAATATTGAAAAATTCTTTAAATGATACAGGCAGAAATGAAGAAACGGGTGATAAAACCCCGAGCACAAACAGAACAAAAGACAGAAGAACAGAAAGCCCTGATAGACCAAACCATTATGTACAGAAACAATTTAGCAATGCCTGTCACAACCACAGAAAGAGGATCATCATCATCCTCAAGCATACAGACTCTATTTACAAACAGAAGCCTTCCCACAAGAAGAGCACAGAATGAAATCAGATTTGGTACTATGTACCTCACAGAATTTCCTGATGGGGGAAACAAAAAGTTTAAACCCTTTGAGGGATTAAACATAGACCGAGAGCAACAGTGTTTGCTAGACAACATTTGGCATATACAAACAACTCCAGTAGCAACACAGTTCAAGGTACAATGCTTAAATGCCTTAAGCATGTATTTCTCAGAGAAGAATCCCAAAATACAGAAAAAATCTTTTTCACACTATGTGATATATAGGGGATTAAAAACAGGAGTCTTTAACAGCTTTAATACAGTTAAAAACTTTATAATGTGTCAAAACCCTATTTATGTGGGTTATCACAGTTTCAGTGAGGCTTTAGAAGAAGCAAGGGCCCAACTAGGCCCAAACTTTTATATAGAGCCCGAAACAGTTAGGCCATATGCAGAAATAGCCCGAGAAAATCAGAGTCAGACAATAGCTCGATTAGAAAATAAGAACAGACAGTTAGAAGAACAGATGGTTCAAATACAACAACAAACAGCCAAACAGATAGCTTTTCTTGAACAGAGAAAGGAAGAAGCTGAAAGGCAATCCCAAGTAGTAGAAAAGCAATTCCAACAGAGTAATACCACCATGAACAGATTGAATACAAAATTACAACAACTAGATCAGTTCATAAAAGATAATAAACCAAAAAATAGAAGTTTTCTACAACTTAGAGCTAGATTATTAGATATGCCAGCTCAATTCACCCTAAAGCCTTTGATTGATCAATGGCCTGAGGGAGAAGAGATTATTAAACAGAAAACAGAAAGTAGGCATTTAGAAGATCTGATCAATGCACAGAAAGACCTAGTAAATATTCATTTTGAAGAAATAAATTGGAAGTTCAAAGGAGTTAAGATAGTACAGAAGCCTTACTGCAGACTTGCAGGAAAAATTGCAAGACATATAGGAGGAACAGGAACAGCAGGTCTATTCAAACTACAAGTAGATCTTAATACCACAGACATGCCATTTAAAAAGATTCTATCATTCTTTCATATGGGAATGATAGACCAAATCACATTCCAACTAGAAGAGGAAGGAAGCATAGATAAATATCTAGAAGAATTTGGGGAAAAGTTCTTTCTTATTGCAGGAAACATGGCAATCAGGAAGAAAATAGAATGTTTCATTGACTCTACACTTCCTGTGGCTAGAGGCTTTGAAATTATTCCTGCAAAGAAGAGGATTTTCATCTTCTCAGCAGACAGAGAAGAAGAAAGTCTACACGATATCCATATGGGAATCTCACTATCTCCCTATGACTTTCAAGAAATTGAAAATACAGAAATTTACAGAGCTGCTCAAGATCCAATGGTCTTATACACACCAGAAAATTGGAGGAGCTATCATCTCTTAGGAGAAGGATACTTCATTCAAATTTACAGCACCAGAGAGTGGAGAATGTTTCTTCCACATTCAGGAGATGGACGCCTCTTAGCAGAAGAACACATAACCAACCTAATAGCAGATCTTGAAGACCAAGAGATGACAGAAGCAGGAAACAATAGTGACGACACAATTCCAGACACACACAGAGATCTCTAGAAGAATCAACAAAACGTAAGCAATGACGCAATAGAGCAACAGACGTCAGCCATGACGACTACAGACACAGCTGTCTAAAACAGCTGTCCACTAGCCTGTCTTTTGATAGGATATAATTATTAGAACTACTTTTTCTACTTTAAATTACGATCGTTTCTTTTTATCTTTTCTTTATTCTCTGTCGGCCACCTGTTTTGGCCGGCTTTTTCCTAAGTTTTCTCTATAAAAGGGATCTCTCCCTTCATTTGTAAACACACAAGAATATATACAATCAAGAATTTCTTTCAATCTCTATGTCTCACTAAACTATCTCTCTAGTTTCCAGTTTTCATAAGCTTCTTAGTTCCTAAGCACTAAACAGTAGCCCATATATATAAAAAAAAAAAAAGGAGTCAAACCGGTGACTGTTGGTGACTGTATATCTTCAACACCAGCTTTGTTTATCCGGCCCCGGTTCCAGGATTTTAAAGGTTGGAGAACTGAAACCTTAATTATTTATTGATAATAATTAATGGTCTTATTTTATACATATTAACTATATAAATGGCTATTACAATTTACAACTATATATTACTAGTATGTGTCATCTTAACTATATAAATGGCTATTAAATTTTTTTTTCTTAGGTAATATAACATCCTTAATAAAATTCTGTATTTAAAGTAACAAATAAAAAGAAAAAAATGAGGACTTTTAATTGAGTTTAAAAGAAAAAAATAAAAAATGCATAATACATTAGTAATTTAAACATTAATACAATTTAAATTAAAAGCATAAAACTCTAAACAATTAGTCAATTTTAATTTTATGACAATTGATAATAATCCCTAAACTATATTATTAATAATTAATGGTCTTACTTTATACACATTAACTATATAAATGGCTATTACAATTTACAATAATATATTACTAGTATGTGTCATCTTAACTATATAAATGACTATTAATTTTTTTTCTTAGGTAATATAACATCCTTAATAAAATTCTGTATTTAAAGTAACAAATAAAAAGAAAAAAATGAGGACTTTTAATTGAGTTTAAAAAAAAAAAGACAAAATGCATAATACATTAGTAATTTAAACATTAATACAATTTAAATTAAAAGCACAAAACTCTAAACAATTAGTAAATTTTAATTTTATGACAATTGATAATAATCCCTAAACTATATTATTAATAATTAGTGGTCTTACTTTATACACATTAACTATATAAATGGCTATTACAATTTACAATAATATATTACTAGTATGTGTCATCTTAACTATATAAATGGCTATTTAATTTTTTTTTCTTAGGTAATATAACATCCTTAATAAAATTTTGTATTTAAAGTAACAAATAAAAAGAAAAAAATGAGGACTTTTAAATTTAATTGAGTTTAAAAGAAAAAAGAAAAAATGCATAATACATTAGTAATTTAAACATTAATACAATTTAAATTAAAAGCATAAAACTCTAAACAATGTGTAAATTTTAATTTTATGACAATTGATAATAATTAGTAACTATATTATTAATAATTAATGGTCTTAATTTATACATATTAACTATATAAATGATTATTACAATTTACAATAATATATTACTAGTATGTGTCATCTTAACTATATAAATGGCTATGAAAATTTTATTTCTTAGTTCATATAACATCCTTAATACAATTTTGTATTTAAAATAACAAATAAAAAGAAAAAAATGAGGATTTTTAATTGAGTTTATAATTATATTACTAGAAAAAATATATACATACATGAGAAATTTTAATATAATTTAGAAGGAAAAAAGAAAGAGAATGAGTTAAGTTTAGAAAGAAAGAAAAAAAAGTGGGAGCCAAGAGGATTTGAACCTCTCTCCTTTAATACAAAAAGTGATGAGTTAACCATTGAACCAAATGGAAACTTTGATATTATTGTACATATATATATATATATATATATATATTTATATTTATATTTTTTTTATATATATACTTCCGGTTCTACCGGTTCTCCGGGTTGGTTCCCGAATTTAGAGGGGTGGAGAACCGGACCGAACCGTAAGTTACGGTCCGGTCTGGTCCGGGTCCAAAAAAAAAAAAAAAACCCCGGGTCGGTCCGGTCCGGGTCAAAAAAAAGGCCGGTTCCGGGTTGGTTCCCGGCCCGGGCCGGTTCTTGTACATCCCTAGTGAGAGTTAACGAAACTACTGTTGAAATAGCGGATAAGATAGAAATAGAAGCAAAGCAAAGGGGTCTGGTCTAAAATCTAGACTGCTTCCTGAAAATGAGACCTGCTGTTAGGCACCATGCTCTACACTATGCTACACAGTGACATGCTAATGTGTGAGGAGAGGAGGATTTGTAGGGGAAGGAAGAGGACGAAATAGTACTTCATGACTACTTCATGAAAAGGCATTGGGAGAAGTGAAGAAACACAGGATTTTCTGAAAAATATGAGCATCTCTTTTATTTAATTTAAAAAATGTATGGATATGATAGATTTTATCTTTTTGTTTGAATCTCTTATGCTTTTTGGGAAGGTTCTCTGTTGCACCTTTTCTTTTCTTTTTAACCATCTGTAGAAAACTTTGCTTATATCGTATATTTTTATATTTTAATTTTATTTTAATTTAATATTATATATATATATATTTTTAAACATTTAGTATAAATTTATGTTTCACTTATAAAAGACTATTGAAAAAGGGGCATGCAATGCAACTATCCACGTGAAGATCAAATTTAAGAAAATGGAAAAAAACCTAATCAATATACTAATCAATCATTTTTTATATCTCTAAATTTTTATTTATCTCTATTAGTCATGTATTACCCTCTTTTTTAAAGTAAAAATTCTATAAAAAATCAAATTTTCCAACTACACTGAGAGCTCTCATTGGTTGGCTTGGTGGTAAAATATGAGTAGGATTTTAAATTTCAGGCTTACTTCCACTTATTAAAAAAACTATACTAGAGAGCGACTTCTCCTAAAAGTTCATTTGAACTAATCTAATACGTTAAAAAAAAAAATTGATAGAATCTTAATGATGTTAGGATAAAATAAAATTTAGCTTATTTCTAACAAAAAAATTTAATTAAAAATTAGAAAAAAAATACCAATAATTAAAAAAATATCACATAATTATGCTAAATAAAAATAACAAAAAATTGGATATTATATAAAGAATTTTTTAGTTGTAAAAATTTATCTAACTTTATAATTACATACTTCCTGTGTAAAAAAATATTTGACGTGGGCCCGCATCAGTTTTAATATTAAAAAAATAAAATACTAGCTTTTATCAAGGGTCCACCGTCAGTTTTAATAATAAATAATTAAAAAAATTATTTTTGACATGATCTCCTGCGTTAGTTTTAATATTAAAAAATAAAAAATTGCACAAACCGCGAAGACGTTAATTAAAAAACAGCAGCGGTTTTTAAGCTAAAATGTTTGTTATTATTTAACGGAGGGAATACCTTATTAGACAATGGAAAGAGAACGAAGGAAAGGTTCAGAGGGAGAGGATGAACACAAAAGAATTATTTCCTAGACCTTCTATAGAGATATGAAAAAATAATTATAATAAATGTATGGGAAGTGAATGGATATATATTACATTATAATTAAGTCATAAATTTTATTTATCAATCGATTAATAATGATATACATGTGAAAAAAAAACTGTAATAATTAGAAGGGAAATGAATAGGTGTAAGTTAATTACATCATTGACACCCATCAATATACACGAACAAATGGATCATGCTCAATGAAATGTAAGAATGATTCCTTATCACATGCTACATGGTTGTCATACAAAATTTCATCATGTGAATAAGGGTGAGCGAATTGAACAACCTCAAACAATTGAGCATTCAAAGAAGGGTTTGGTACGTACCTTTCGGGCAAAGCGGAAAGGTGAGGGCATTTTACCTCAAGGCCTTGCCGTTGGGAGCACCAATGTTGAGCAATTGAACTTCCAATGCCTCCTAGGATTGATGGTTTAGAACAACCTTCGCTCCTTGGAACATTTGGGTGCGTATGTTCGTGACAACCCTTAGAAATTTTCTGCAAGAAAGATACACAAACAGTAGGAAAAGAAGTGTTAATGTTAGAGTGAGCTAATTGATCCTCATTGTACAAAGGCACGCTCATTGGATCAATAGCTTCCACTTTTCCGTTTGCTTCTTT